>CAJUYG010002947.1:0-18914 GCA_910591675.1 Galerucella calmariensis
TGTGTGAAACTGGGCTGAATCTGACCAATCAGAGGTCTACAGAATTGCCAACTTAAATTCAAATCACTCCTCCTGGTTTTTAAATGAGGTATAGTTAGTTGTATCTCTATCCTTCTAATTATTTTTTCCACTGACATCTGACATACCTAGTGACAGATAACAGTAATAAAATGGCGACTTGCCAAATGTTCCTAGAATTATTGGCCACCGATATGTTGAGTATTCAGCTAAAAAGTAATTTTAACGCTTCGGGGGTGTATTCATTATTTTAATAAAGCAATATAAATGTTCGTAATGATAAAAAACATGCAAAAATCTTATGTTTTGAAAGGTAGACCTTAACTGTCATTCTTGTCAGAAAAATTCACCTTTTGTTGTCCACACTGACCTTAGACTGAACTCCTCTATTATTGCAAAATATTAGATTGATATGGCTGCTCTTATTTACCCACCCAGTATATTACTAATTCATTTTTGCTTTTGCTGTTGGCTTTTTTTTATACCAAAACATATGCGCCTTGAAATCTATTTGTGAAAAAATTATAACGGTGTCAATAAAATATATTAAATTTCACAAGCTGCACAAAAAAATGTACAAATCACTTTTCCCCATTGTCATATTTTAAATAATACAATTCAAATTCATGGTAGCATTGTTTATGTAACATTATCATTTTTTATAGTATTTTTAAAGGTTTCTTTTAAGAAAAATGGGTGTTAGTTATCAAGAAGTAGAGATGTATTGAAACACTTTTTCGGTTTATCAAAATTTTTGTAATTCTTAAACTTCTCCCTATTAATTTCCAAATATTAAGTCTACATAGTTAGTTTATTCATTACAAGGGGGTCGGTTGGCAAGTCTGTAACCTGATTAGTTCCTTGGATGACCCGTTCCAGATATTTGAGGCATTGGTGAGCAATTACTTATTAGTGGTGTTCAATGGGAAGCTTCAAGAGCATTTTAGAAGAGGTACACATTGATAGTTGTCTGTGTTGCATATATTTTGCTCTTGAGATAACCATTAAGGAAAAAAAGTCCATTGGCATAAGGTCTGGTGATCTAGGTGACCAGTCAATAGTACCACTTTGTCCAATACATTTCTAAATAGTTTTAGGGGGAAGTAAAGGGGATTATTTAGGTATTTTAGAGCACATTGTTAGTCTAAAAGTGTCTTTTGGTCATCATTCAATTTAAATTATACAGGGTGGTCCGTAAGTAATTGTACATTGAAGTACAGTACAATCTTCACTTCAAAATATTGCGATTCAAACCAACAAGCCTTATTAAAATATCAATATTAAGAGATACAGGGTGAAATTTTCGTTTTTCACAATAACTTTAACGCTTTTTGACGTATATGAACAAAAATTTGAGGCTGGGTGCTTTTTGATATGAGAAATCATAATTTTGTACCTATTTCGATGTATTTTGTAGAGGGCGCCACGTATGCGGCTTAAATGTACTCAAAACTATTTTGCCTTTCACATTAGCGCTACTTTTGTAAAAAATAATTGAAACCACATCAATACAACAAATGAAAGGTATACTTGTTAGTATCCCCAAATCTAAACGGTCTTAGAGATAATCACATTTTAGTGATTAACTACATGATTATATTATTCAATGAATAAGGACCACCCTGTATATAAAAGTAACTTGTTTCATGCATCTCTATAGATTGGTATAAGTACATCTATTTTTTTTTTCAGTTTAAAATTATAATATGGATCGAAAGATAAAATGGAGTGTTGGTTTTTTTTGTTTAAATGTTTTTAGTTGACGTTGTTTTCTAGGTATCACTTTTTGGATTTGACATTTATATGGCCCACGTGATGTGTAGCGTATTCTATTTAGGCTATTTCCAAGTATTTTTATCTTT
Organism: Galerucella calmariensis; assembly: GCA_910591675.1. Lineage (NCBI taxonomy): Eukaryota > Metazoa > Arthropoda > Insecta > Coleoptera > Chrysomelidae > Galerucella > Galerucella calmariensis. Next base: position 1,881 of record CAJUYG010002947.1, read on the forward strand.
TATTGAAAGTTTAAAAATCGGAGGGATTGGAAAGAATGGATCCACGATCGCTGTAAGAACCGTAGTGTGAATTTTTAAAAGTATCTCTTTTTTTTTGTATAGAAAAATTCACAGTTATATTCGCTTTGTTTTTTTTTATATCGTATAAACTTTTATCTGTATGGAAAATTGCTGGTATTTTGTCTACTCGAAAAAAAAAGTTCGTCTTTATCATTAATGTATTAATTTTTGTCACACTGTCAATGCAATGAATGTCACTGGTAAATGAACGGCACATTTTTTTAAATATCTTGTCTCTTGTCACCATTCTGCACGCTTTTGTATTGTCCAAGCTGAATTACGAATGTAATTTTTAATCAGTCAACATTGGGTAGTAGTGGATCAGATAGAGATAATCGGGTTAATTTTCCTTTTCAAATTTATTCATAAATCGCATAAACCACTAGAAATAACCTCAAAAGTTATTTATAAGCCTACTATTAATTTAATCCGTAGCGCCGAGTCCAATTTACCTGTAGTCGTTATGCTTGACTGGCTTGACTCACTATATTAACACAAATCTTGACTGTGACTGTACACTTCTGTCGCAGGAAGGTATAGGATCCTAGTCAGTTCGCTGTCAATTTAATCCTGGCATTCTCCATAGCGCGCCACCTATGCGCGGGGCTACGAGGTTAGGTCCTCGTAATGCTGGTTGCCAACGTGACTGGGGTACATGGCGTTCCATACAGTGCTATTCAAAAGTCCCCTCTCCCCCTCGTATCTACACTTACATTGATAAAATTTGTATACGTACGTACAAGTGATAAAATATATTTCCAGTTACAATATAAATATGTCTTTTTTAACAAACTTTGGAAACATTCATTTACTAATGACATTTACTGCATCGATCTCCTAACTGATTTTATCACTTTATTTATGTCGCTAAAAGCTGAACTTTTATCAATTTCAATATCTGTCATATTTGCCAAAAAAAACTTCTCGGTATGAGGTAATGAAACTTGAGCATGTGTTAATATTTTTTTTGGTTTTTTTTAACAAAGGTATTCCAAAGCCTTGTGTAGAGGTCTAAACTTTCCAAGTGGTTATCGTTGTGAAAATGTAAAAAAGTTAACTTTGCAATGTAAGAATACAAGTTAAAGTTGTATAAATGCTGGAGTTTGTATAAAAAAACTTGAGAAATTTTCATTTCCCAAGTTTTTCATGCAAAAACTCATGGGACATGCTGTGTAATAAAATGATGAATGGTGTTTCCTAATTTGCTTAATGTGCTGTACATGCGTTCTAATTAAGGGGCATTTAATTTTCGTGAGGCAAAATGTATACAGCGTGTCCAAAAATTGTGTAAAAAATTGTTAAATATTGATTTAATGAAAAATGTTATTCTTGATAAAAAGTTTTGCTTGTTCTGAAACTCCATAAAATGGAATAAAATTCAAGTTTTTCAAAACCCGTTTCATTTTATGGCCAGTTTTATGAAAACCTGGAGTCTGACTTTTTGACATTTCCTCACATATTGGCTAATATCTCGAAAACCTTAAGGTTTGCAAGGTTCTAGTCTACGCCATTCGATTCAGAATTAAATTGTCTATAAAAAGAGGAATTTTCCACATCGAAAAACCTTAGATATGGATTTTAGAATTTTCAAAAACTTATACCTATTCGCGAAGACTCATAATTTTGAAAATTTCTCTTAATAGAAAATTCAATTCTGAATCGAATGGCGTAGACTAGAACCTTGCAAACCTTAAGGTTCATTTTATGGGGTTTCCTCGGGGGTTTCAGAACAAGCAAAACTTTTTATCAAGAATAACATTTTTCAGTAAATTGATATTTAAAATTTTTTCACCTATAGGATACTCCATCCGTGGACATGCTGTATTTGAATTTTCTTCAGAGGTCTACATAAAACGTCCTGCTCACAACTTCTGTCCGTGATTTCTAACGTTCCAATCTTCATGTGGAATACTTTTAAGATTCTCATATTGTATCAGTTGGTTTTTATACTCCACTTAAATATTTCTCTTCATTTTCTCTTCCCATTTTTCATTTTATATCTTCATTTTTCTAGCTGCTCTGATTTTTTGACCCACTTGTATTCTTTTTTGTCCACATAGAAATCTAGAAGACCAAATTTATCCTTAACCAGAATGTTTAAACTTGAAAATATGTATTTCTTTTTCTTCTTCTTCAAAATAAATTCTTTCTTTCAAAGTTTCTTCTGCCTTTTTTCCTTTCTATTGTTTCTCAATCTCCCACACAATTCATTGACTAAGAAAATGACCTACTGATTGTTTTATAATCGTATTCAATTTGATCTTTAAGATCCAGTATTTTAATACTCTATTGATGAATAGAGAAATTTTTTTTTTTGATACAAGATTTAAACTTGGGGAAATTCACTGTTTGTATTGTGTTGTGTGTTCCTATTTTTGCTTTGCTTTAAAAAAAAGCTATGAGTGAATGTAATGCCATATGCATATGCTTTTAAAACATTCAAAGATGCCTCGAGCACTATTTTAATGAAACTTTTGTATATTATAACATTAATAAACTAATTTAAATAAAGCAATGGGAATAATAACCATATGTGATCCTAATTTTTTAATTATGCTCAATAAATAAAGGCTTATTCTATAAAAAAAATCTACTCTACAATATATTGTTATCTAATATTCAAATAAATGTTTAACTAGGTGGCCGAAGAGGTTGCTTGATATATATATACATAGTTCTTAAGATTTAAGATGTATGGGGTCAGTATTCAGCAATGGAGAATGTTGATTTGAAATGTAGTGTACTATACCATGAAGTTAGGCATAACCTGTTGTTTCTGTTGTTTCTACAACATATAGTACCTATTAATAATGAAATCTATATGCAGCTATTTATAGAAATTTTAAACCGTTTTTAATTGGGAGTGATTTGATTGGAAGTCTAGTAGGACATATCATCAGGAAACATGTTTATCTCTGTATCTATATGTCCGATGATTTACATACATATTATATGTTCTTGTAATTCCTAATATATTTTGTATTAAGTAAAAAAAACGTATAGTCGTGTGAATATGGTCGATAAAAAATATATAAATAATTAGGATTTTATTGATTCTTAATTAAAGCTGCCGACCATGGATTTGGAAGTGAAGTTAATACCTATATGGTTGGCATGCGTGGTAGCGTTTTGGCTCGCCCAAGCTAATATTTCAGTAATTTTTACGGGAGGAGTAGGGAAAAATGGATCGACGGTTGCCGTAAGCTTTATATTACGATTGTGTCGACCTTCTTATTTCTTTTCATCAGGGTTCTAGGTAAAATAAATAGAAAATAAAAGATATATCAATGAATAAGTAAAGGGTTCACATTTTTCTAAAATTCATGTCGCAAATCATTCTTTAATTCCCTCTCGATGTCTCATTAGCCACTTCCAACTTCCCAACCCTCACCATAAGATGAATGTCATCTGTCAACTGCCTCTATTTTGGTAGGACATGGGATTACATAAAACTTCTTTTTTCTAAAAAATAACAAGAAACAAAATGTTTACCTCGAACCTTCCTTTTAATTCTTTTAAAATACAACTAGTTAGACGAAAAGAAAATAGATCTATTATCCAAAACAGCGTCAATATTTTAAACTGTTTTTTTGTTACACTTCACTCCCAATCAAGGGGACATTTTACCACACAATATTTTAATGTAATTTCTTGTTTTTAATCTCTGGCTACTAAATATTTCTCGTAAATAACCTTGAATAATCTTTTAATAAGAAATATTGAGGCTGTTCGAAATAGTGATTCTATTTTGTTCACGTTAGGCAACCCTGCATACATGTAAATAGGATTTTTCAGCTTTATCCTGCTTAAAATACGCGTATTTAGTGCAAACGTCACAACTGTCATATGTCAAGTTTTTGATGCAAACTTTTATAATTATTGTTTTAAATTAGTTAAGATATATAATAAATATATCATGTTAATACCTTTTTAATTGTTATATTATGTTATTAATACAGCAAATATATTTCTGAAGCCAAAATTGACAGAAATTTGACATATGACAACTGATGAAGCGTACTAATTGCGCGTGTTTAGCTTGCTTGTAGGCTTTGGAGTATAGCATGCTTACTTACTAACAACCTTTATGTAAATACTAGTGTGTCTATGGTTTTCAGTTAATTTTAGATACCTACCTATTTACAGATGAAACATTTTACATTAAAAAATATATTTATTTAAAAAAAGTAGTAGTTAAATATTGAATATTATTGTAAAATTTAAGTGAGTTAAGTTGAAATTTCCAAGGTGTAAAATGTGTCATCTTAAATGGAATATATACAATGTGAAAAATAAATACATTTTATACTAGAACATTCTGAAACATGGTAATTTTATATTGTTAATTAATATTTGGCAATAAATTTAAAAACAATAAATCCATGATGAAAAAACCTAAAAAATAATATACAAGAGACTTTCCTTTTTAAAAAATTTGGTTCATACTGTAAATTTTACTCGAAAGGGGAAGGCGAAGTTAGGATGAAATTTTTTCAATTCATAATTTTTATTAATATTTAAAATATAATAACATGGAAAAAGTATATAATATTATATTTTTATTTTTCACACTGTATATAAGGTGGTTCATAACTATTGAGACATAGGCCAAGGACTGGTTATTTTGCCTTGATAAAATTGTCATATTTTGGTCCAAATAATCTGGTTATGAATTACCCTATATATATTTTTTTAAATATAATACTTTGTTGGTTATAGCCATCCTTTGTCGTTACGTCATACATTGTCCAGCTTGTCTCGGAATTATGACGTCATTAACGTATTTCTTATCTAAGGTCGACATAAATTTTATATGTTACTTTTGACAGTTCAGTTGTCATATTTTGAAAACAATTCTTAACATATGTCATTGATTATAATTTTAAGGTTAAGTGTAAAATAACATTCAACTAAGACATACGTAAAACAGCAGAATACGTCACCCATTATGACGTAACGGCAAAGGATGGCTGAACAAACTCTATATCAGATTATTATTTGGTAAAATATCAACATTCACCTCAATTTTTATTAACTAAATAAAAAAATACCAAATTTATAAAGAACCAACAAGGTATTAATATTATTATTATTAGAATATTATCAAATTTTAATAAAAAATTATTATTATTTAGGGCACCAGTGTCTTATCTCCAATAATACCATTTTCTATGGTGTTAGTACCAGCGTTTATAATATATAAAAAGTCGGCTCAGGAAATTTATCAAAATCACCCAGCTTTGTACATCTTGGCTTTTGGTCTTGTAGCTGCCAAGGTCACCAATCGACTTGTGGTAAGTACAGTATTTTAAGAAAAATATCTGTGTATATATAGAAAAAATTCAATGTATATTTTGTTCAAGGTGGCACACATGACAAAAAGCGAGATGGATTACACAGATTGGGCTCTAATGGGACCTGCAATGCTTTTTCTAAATCAGTATTTTAACACCTTCATAAACGAATATTACGTGCTATGGCTATGCATGGTAAGTATCGAAAAGTATGTTCCAGTTCCCCCCATTCACTAATTAATCTGCTATTTCATATCCTTTTATCCTATTGTGTCCTGGAGTCCATAGTAAGGTGACTATACAGGGTGTACCACGACGAGTTGAAACTATCTGTATATGGCAAAATACTTACAGTAAAATCATGAAAATTTCTACGTTTGGGTTTTCGGATACGATCTTTTTAGCTAAAATATTTTCAAAGATGGCAGACTTCCGGTTCCACCGGAAGTCGACTGCTACTTTTTTATTTTGAATAGAACACCCTGTATATTAATACATTTTTAAAATCTACGTAAAATTTTAGTATACTTTTGTCTGAAAACTTTTTTTGAAAAATGCATATTTTTGGAGTTATTAATTTTTTTGTAAAAAATTTGACGGTTGCAGACCCTTACAAATTATTTTTTTAAGAGGATACCCTTAAAGATATGAAAATGGTTTCTGTTCGGTTGCTTTTTAGAAAGGTCAGACCTATTTGAATCTATGTTGAAAATTTTTTCATCTTATACAGGGTGCGTATAAAAAATGTTCAAAGTTTAACGTCATAAATATCAAATTTTTTTAAATGGAACCACCCGGTTTTTTCTATTTTAATGCATTCAGGGGTAAAAATAAGGCAAATTCATGTATACTTTCCTTTACCTAAACCTTACCGTTATCCAGATATTGAATGTTTTCTGTAAATTTTGAGAGATGCCGTATCTGTTGATACAAGCACTAAGAAATAAAAAAGATGTGGTAAATTTGCTTTTAATACATGGGAAATATGGCAAAGTTGTTACAAGAACATAAATGTGCTTTATTTGCAGTAAGATAACCTGCATCTCTAAAAATTTACAGAAAACATTTAATATCTGGATAACGGTAAGGTTTAGGTATAGGAAAGTATACATTAATTTGCCTTATTTTTTACCCCTGAATGCGTTAAAATGGGAAAAAACCGGGTGGTTCTATTTAAAAAATTGAAGAAATTTGATATTTATGAAGTTAAACTTTGAACACTTTTTATACACACCCTGTATAAAATGAAACATTTTTCAATATAGATTCAAATAGGTCTGACCTTGCCTAAAGGAACCGAACAGAAACCATTTTCATATCTTTAAGGGTATTCTCGTAAAAAAATAATTTACAAGGGTCTGCAACCGTCAAATTTTTTACAAAAAAATCTGTAATTCAAAAAGTATGCATTTTTCGAAAAAAGTTTTCAGGCAAAACTATGCTAAAATTTTACGTAGATTTGTCGACTTCCGGTAGAACCGGAAGTCTGCCATCTTTGAAAATATTTTAGTTAAAAAGATCGTATCCGAAAACCCAAACGTAGAAATTTTCATGATTTCACCATCAGTATTTTGCCATATACCTCGTCGTGGGACACCCTGTATTGTTCCTATGCTTTCCTATACCACTATAGAACTGATCACGCAACAACTTTAATGACTGCTTCCAATTTGACAAGTCGATAAACATTTACTATTTGTTTTTGTCTTAGATATGGGTTACAATCGATCTACTCAGATACTGCGCACAAATTTGCCAGGAGATCTGCGACTACCTTAACTTACAGCTCTTCAGGATACCGTATCCGGGTGGTCCAGTGAGGAATTTCGTTTCTAACAAGCCGTCTGCAGTAGAAAAAAATGGTACGAATAACAAAGTAACTACTAGATTACAAAAATCACGCGCTAAAAGTAAACATTAATATAAAATGTAGTATAACTTGTTTAGTTTTGAGCACTTTCTTGTGATGGACTGTTTAATTTTCGTATTTGTTTTTTTTTGTTTTAACAATGAATATAGGGCTGGTAAAGATTCATGACACGTATTCATCATTTCTTTGATACTTAGATTTACTTAAATTGGGTTAAAAAATACTTATTTGTACGCCATCGGTGACTGGATGGTAAAACTATCAAATAATAAATATATTAAACTGAACCACCTTGTATACATTTTGTTAGAAATAATTAAAGTTGAAGGTCGTCTTTTACTCTTATCCCCTACACTTCAATAAAATTGTCTTATGCTAGTTCCAAGTTTTCTTCGGTATGTAATTTTAGGTTTGTTCCCGTAGCAAGTTCTTCTTCTTTTTAATATATTGGCCTCCACCCATTAGGTACTTTAGCAAGCTCCTAACTGTTATGGACATATTGAGTCTGCGCAGTATCGAAAAAGCGTTCCAGCAGAGCCTGAACTCTGATACTGCGCAGACTCATTACGGGAACAAACCTTTTGTGTCACAATACAGGGTGTCCCAAACAAGAATGACTGATTTTAAACATAAATGCCCAGCTTATTAATTGCTCCGAAGATATGGGGTCTTCACTAGTTTATCAAAGGAAATTTTTTTAGGCTTGGCTGGCATTTCATCCCGTCAACACAGGGTGTTTTACTAATGTTGGTCAAATTTAAAGTGGAAAATATTTATTATTTTAAATGGAACACTCTATAATTTTTGATTTCATTCGAAAGAGAAATCATTCCCCTTTCCAAAGCCAAGCCTAAGAAAATCTCTTTGATAAACTAGTGAAACCCCCATCTCTTTGGAGCAATTAATAAGCTGGGCATTTATGTTTAAAATCAGTCACTCTTATTTGGGACACCCTGTATAACCTCAACAATTATTTCTACTATTCTAGTCTTCATGACATAACTAATATGGTGGATACAATTTGGATTGTTGCTTAAAAATAATGTGATATATATATATATATTTTGTGTGCCAATATTTTTAGGTCTTTTAAAGTCAAATCTTATTCTGGCTTATTTATCTTGTGTGTGTTTGAATAGTTGTGCACAAAACAGTAGGAACCCTGAGACAGTTTACAATACAGGGTGTCCCACTATAAAGTAACACATTTTGCACTACACGTATATTTGTTTTTATGGAATGTTGAATTTATCGTTCATAAAAATGATCTATTTTCTGGTAAAATCTTACCATGTTTCTCAACAAATATAACATGCGGCTTTATATTTTTAATTCTGTCGTTTTGAAAACACTTTAGAGTATGAAGAGTGTAATCTAGAGGGGTATCTTATTAATTCAATATGAAATCATTACTCTGTTTTATGTTTGAAATAAAAATCATAAACAAATCATCTTGTACCAGTCTTATAATCATTAGAAAATGAACTTTTGAATTGGCTAGATTGCTTTATTTTTTTATTATTTAATAGGTCAATTTTGAAGACCTTTATTTCGAGAGAAAGACAGTTTTTTTTGTTTTTAAGATCTTGTACATATCAGTTAAACTAATTATTTAAGTTTAAATTGTAGTGAGGCAAAGGAAACTATGTGAAACAATTTATCGAAATAAATTTGTAAATCTTGAAGTAATTTGGTATTTTTTACAAAACCCTACAGTCAAATATATAATTCTTATAGCCTTTCTCTCCCTTTAACTTTTTTCAATTTAAAAGATCCTTTCTTAGTTTGAACCTGTAGGATTTCTTTTACAATTTTAAACTGCAACTTTTGGTACCAGAGATGCTCTATAGGATTAAGATCAAGGCTGCAAGCTGGCCAAACTAATTGTTGAGAAATGCGTTTGAAATATTTCCTTTAAAATCGTATAAATTCTCTTCTAATAACGTAAATAAAAATGTTCCTAAAGCCTGATACTATACATCAATGTTTCAACCACAGTATTGCTACTAAAGAAAATAATATGAGTGGTTGAAGAGTTAACCACTATTTTTGGTGGTCGGTTTTTTGACGAGCAGTGTATTTCAGAATTACAAACACTTTTGAAAAGGGGGCTTGAAGACGTAAGATGGAGATAAACATACATTTCTTGGTATAAAATATACTAAACAGCTGAAAATAGCAAAAAATTGGTACTTATGTATCAGTATGGAGAATTTAACCAGTAATAAGATTTAACTTAAAAATCTGAATTATTTGCCATTAAATTACAATCTATTTTCTTCGCTTTTTAACTTTCTTTTTTCAACTTTCTTCTTTCTACTTTTACATCTTTCTATTGCACTCTTTACTTTCTTTAATATTTATTTTGGGTAGCTGGTAGATAGTAATATTTTATTTATTTTTCAATTACAATGACTTATAAGTAGATATCGAATAATATTTTTACTATCAACGCCCTACAAAGTTTTGAAAATATTTTCAAAAACGGGACAGTTCACTTGGATGAAACACCTACTTCTTGTGCTATATGATACGACAGACATTAAACACCTAAGTTAATTAGCTAGAAGTAGTTGTTTCTTCTAAGTGAACAGTCACTATTATTTGATATCTATTGGTAACTTACTAAATACGACAATTTTACAAGAAACTAATAAGACTTTTATTTCAATTTATATTTATGTTACCGTGAAAGACCGAAATCTAGTGAATCTGGTGAATGTCAACATTCTCAACGTTGCTTGACGTATGTCCGATTTATTTATTAAAATAATATGGGAAAAGGACTTTGTTGAACTCAAAACAAACAGTAGAACATAAAAATATAAAATGAAATATAAAAAATAAAAACAATATCTTATTTATTGCAACAACTTAAACTACCGTGGCACTTCGAATTGCACGAAAGCTCCTTGCTTTTACAGCTGCATTTAGTCGTGGAATACTTCCTTTTGCAGTTACAACGTGTATAGCCTTGTCCTCCACTTTTTGAATTAGCAGAAACTGCTTCTCTTAGCGACATTTCTTTTGTTGAAACTTCGTCCATGGAAAGTAACTTTTCTTTGCAAATTACGAACTGATTAAGGGTGAAAAGCTGCTTCAAGGTACCATTTTTGTTAGCTAATCTATAAAAGTCTGAATCCTCTATTCCAACAACAACCACTAACACATTTCGAGGGTCTGTACGATCACGGTCGACATCAGGGACTTAAATTTTTACGGTATCACCAATTTGGGCAGGAGGAAACTTTTTTTTGAGGTTCGCAACATTTTTGTTGCTCGAAGTAGAAGATTCTCTTTTGCAGCTATTCTTTTTAAAGAAATTAGCTCGTGTTGTTCAGTCAGTGCTTGAGAAGAAGATGTGTTAAGTGGCGGATCAGTCAGTGCTTGAGATGGAACCGTCTAAAAACTTGTCGCGACCTGCAGTGTCCGAGATCCACCGGACCTCATTTGTGTTTGTCGACATATACCGGTGAAAGACCGAATGTATAATAGAATTAAGAAATGTTCGGACCTTCACCAAGGCATTTGACATTTGTCGACATCCACCGGCGAATGTTGACATTCACTACTTTCGGTCTTTCACGGTAACATATACATTTGTTGTACACTTATTAACATGGGCAATGCCAAGAAAGTTTAGAAAGCTGGATATTTCTGAAAAAAAAACTGATATCCGTTTGAATTGTCTACGGGAAAACTGATTGGAATATGTCAATCTTGAAATTTTTATTTTTCAGCGGCTTTGAAAAGCGAGAAGGGAAAAAACTGACAGCCTAAAGAACATAACATCTAACCCAAACGCATTTGGCTCTAAAAGTTTTTGTCTGATAACATGATAATAGGCGCAGGTAATCATAGATCATTTTATGTTCTAAAAAAACAATAAATTATGTTGAATCTCAGATTTTAAAGATCACAAACATTATGTGATAAGTCATGTGACGTTAAATGTTGTAAATTGCCAAGTCATGTTAATATTTGTATGTACATTATATATAATATTAAATTGAATTGCTTCTATTTTTAACCTTTTCCTTCAGTTGCATTTTCAGCTTTCAGTGTATCACTAATCTATATTTTACGAAAATATTTAGCCATCAGGTTGACAGTTGCTCAAAATAGTAAGTTTTAAATACCCAGTTGAAGATTTTTCAGCCTTTCTTCACCTCTACCTATAAGTTTTCTTTGTGTTTATCCTATATAGAATTTGGGCTGCAGAAAAAATGCATTTTTCGACTTAATAATGTTATTAAATGCAATATTATGGTGAGGGCGCCATAAAAATATTTTTAAAACGATTATAAAACAGTACAAGCTGCAGCTGGTATTAGTTATGGTAATTTTTTTTATTTTTATGACTCCCCACCACAATATTAACATTGTTAATAATGTAAAGACCTGTTTTGAGCTGCAGCCCTGTTTCTACATATCTTTCTCCACCTCCTTCACTCCCTATTTGAATTTAATGATGGTTGGTGTATCTTTTGGCTCCTATGACTAGGTTTTTTAGTTTTAGTGTATGTATGTAAAATTTAGATTTTGCTGTTTTCAATTTAACTAATAAATTTTCTAGCACCATAGTGATTATTTATTGTAACTTTAGAGTTCCAGGATGTTGCTATTTTTTTAGGAAGACAGGAAAAGAAATTTCAATCCGATGAAGAAGATGCTATGCCTTTATTAACAAATGAGGTAGATGTATAGTTTTTTTTTTAAATATAGCTACTTGTACTTTAAAAGATGCAACTGTAAGTAGTTTGGCTGTTGTCTCACTAATTTGCTTAATTTACCCGCTTTTTTATGTTAGATTCTTGAAAATTTGACGAGATAGATTTTACAACAAAGAACATGCTTTTGCATCTCTTAAAATAGCAATCAAAATTGTATTTCTGCCTATTTAAGTATTTTAAGCTAAAGTATTTGTAATATGTTAGAGATAAATCTCGAATTAAGAAATTCTGTGATTGCTGTAAAATTAACTATTATTATATTTTTATTGTTATTAATATAAAATTTAAATACCACTTATTTATTAAATAAATATTTTATACACTGTATTCAAATCGTATTGTTTACTTACCTCAGTACTCAATATCCTAGTAACATAGCTTAGACCAATGCCTGTATGAAAATAACATATAGTCCGCCATCTACGAATGGGTAGCTCAACTACACTTTTCGTCTTTTCAAACTCAACAAAACTATCGTTTTGTCTTAAACATTCTCAACAAAACTATCTTTTTACACCGAAAGACTTGCGTTTTCCTCAATAAATAATTCACATTATTAAAGATTCATGGGGTATTGGAGATAAGTTGTTTAAAGATGTGTGGCCCACCGCCCTTTGTTTTCCCGCAGTTTTGATGACTTACTTACATAGCAGAGTGCAATGCCTGTAAGAAAATAGCATATATACCGCCATCTACGAATGGGTAGCTCAACTACACTTTTCAACTTTACAAACTCAACAAAACTATCGTTTTGTCTCAAACATTTTCAACAAAACTATCTTTTTACACCAAAAGACTTGGGTTTTCCTCAATAAATAATTCACATTATTAAAGATTCATGGGGTATTGGAGATGCGTTGTTTAAAGTCGTGTGGCCCACCGCCCTTTGTTTTCCCGCAGTTTTGATGACTTACCTACATAGCAGAGACCAATGCCTGTATCAAAATAGCATATGTAACGCCATCTACGAATGGGTAGCTCAACTACACTTTTCGTCTCTTCAAACTCAGCAAAACTATCGTTTTGTCTTAAACATTCTCAACAAAACTCTTTTTACTCCAAAAGACTTTGGTTTTCCTCAACAAATACTTCACATTATTAAAGATTCATGGGGTATTGGAGATGCGTTGTTTAAGGTCGTGTGGCCCACCACCCTTTGTTTTCCCGCAGTTTTGATGACTTACTTACATAGCAGAGTGCAATGCCTGTAAGAAAATAGCATATATACCGCCATCTACGAATGGGTAGCCCAACTACAATTTTCAACTTTACAAACTCGATTAAACTATCTTTTCACACCAAGAGTTTGGTTTTCCTCAGTAAATAATCCACATTCAAAGCGAAACAAAATTAACTTTTTCCACTAAGAAAGTAACATGTTCCAAAGTGTGCGATACTATAGCCATCTATCAATGGGTAGCTCAACTAAGTTTTGCGGGAAATTTACATCCAACAAAGCTCTCGTATCATTTCCAGGACACTTTTCGTTAAATTCATTGGGGGTCTTGTAGATTTTTAACATAAAGAAAATACAGATACTTTAAACAAAAATTTTATTGGATTTTGTAAAATGTATACAATATACAAGCCAGTAATTCAAGCACGTATTGATCACCATTAGAAGACTTAAATCTAACAATTTAAAGTAAGCATTGAATTTCTATTGGGCTAAAAATAAATAAAAAAATTATAAGTTTAATATGACAAATTCATATATAAAAAAAAGGTTTAAACTCGTTGTTCGTTACATTTGATGTCACATTGTTAAAAATTAAAAATATTTTGTTATTGCACTAAAGCTTTCGAACCTACAAAAGTTTCTGAATGCTTTTCGATTGGTTTAGGAAAAAAGGTGGTACATATTTCAAAATTCGAGACCAATATTATAAATCAAAATTGTTTCTTGGTGTATGGGTATTTGAAGTATAGATCCAGAGTTAGAAAGGTTCAGATTTTTATTAGGGAAGCATATGGGATTATTATTATTATATAAAAGTACAGCTTCTTAAAAATATTTCCCCAAAACCTCACGTCATTTTGAGTAATATGGGATAATAGAATTATTAGTACAAAGACCTTGAAGGGTCCCAACTTTTAATTTCTGTGACTAAAACCAGACTATGTTTATCTTATTTTGAACTGTGCTAAAAAGTTAAACACGATGATCAGTTTGCCAACAGACAGCTCATAAAATTAATGAAATATGACAGTTGACAGTTTTATGGAACAGTTTGTACCATTAGCACTATCTGTCACTTGTAATTTTGACATTTCACGTAAGTTTTTGAATTAAACGTCAGTGAATGTCAAAGTTTTTTGTTATATTTTCTTATTTTTTTATTTAATCGGTAAACAAAAACCAGTTCCGTGTCACACATGCAGGATGCAGGAATCGCTCCTGCTTTTAAAGCTCATTTTCTGCCCTTGTGACACAATAAAACTGAATATTCTCCAAATGTTATTATCCCATATCCCTAGAATAAAATATTTTCCCAAACAACTTGTAATGGACTACTTTCGTATAGAGATGGAATGTTATTTCAAGTAAATATTACAAAATTTAAACATTCTCAAACTTAAAGCTCAACATATATAATTTATTATAATTATTTATTTTAAAAAAACGGAACTAAGAGCTGGGTTTGCTGACTGGTGAATGAATTCCGAGTGCGCTGAACAATTTTGTTTTTAGGCCACTTTTTTCTGTATCTGGAGTCTTTGCCGTTGTGGTCTGTGAAAAAAAAAAAATTAATTACAGTGTTACATGAAAATAAAAAAAAATAACTACAACTGTGTACAAAAGCAAACAATGCAAGCTATAGTGTGATAAAAATATTAACGCAGAATAGAGGAGTTCAGTCTAAGGTCAGTGTGGCCAACAAAAAGTGTTTTTTTCTGACAAGAATGACAGTTAAGGTCTACCATTCTAAAGATAAGATTTTTGCATGTTTTTTTATTATTGCGAACATCTATATTGCTTTATTAAAATTTTTGTTGATATTAGTTCAATTATGTATGTCCATTTCCGATTAGATTTTTGTAGCATTTCTAGTTAGTTGTATCTCTATTCTTCTAATTACTTTTTCCACTGACATCTGACATAACTAGTGACAGATAACAAAAATGAAATGGTGACATGCCAAAAGTTCCTAGAATTATTGGCCACCGATATGTAAAGTATTCAGCTAAAAAGTCATTTTAAATTTCAAGATATACGCTTCGGGGGTGTATTCATTATTTCAATAAAGCAATATAGATGTTCGCATTGATAAAAAACATGTAAAAATCTTATGTTTTGAATGGTAGACTTTAACTGTCATTCTTGTCAGAAAAACACACTTTTTTGTTGGCCACACTGACCTTAGACTGAACTCCTCTATTTGCGCTGGGTTCGGTGCAGCTCCAAAAGTAGTCCTGTGTTAACTTTATTGACATTGGACTTTGAAGTCAAACATAACATGTACAATGATGAGGATTAGGTTAAGAGTCAATGCGCAGAAATAGAAATTATTTCAAAAATTGTTCCAAATTTTAAAAATAAGTGAGCGCATTGACTTTTAGTTCCAGAGGGCAAGCAATAGCAATTTTTCTAGCAACAGCATGCACAGTAGATGATAATTTTCAACATTTTAAGCTCTTGTCTAGTTCAATTTGTTAAACACAATCAAAAATATAAACAAAGGTAGAAAGGGGTGAAAATAACATTTACTTAATAATCTCCAGTTAATAAAACGTAGCAATTCAATGAAGCTGTTATTACTTACCGTTAAAATTAACCAAATTGACGATATACTGTTCAAGATTTCAACTTTTGGTACCACTTGTAAAAGAATATTATAAATTGTGTTTTAATGATATAAAGAACAATGTTTTATGACTCAATTTTTACCAAAAATGGAAATATTGACTAAATTAGTGGTTCTTGATGCTATTTTTGAAGGTGTAACTACCGAATTTTTGATAAATTTGTATATATTTGAGTCACCGATTAAACTTTTTGTGAGTGTGGTGGTTGAGTGGAAAAAATAACGTACTAACAATGCTTTACCTGTACTTTTATTAATTCAGAAGCCACAAAATTACAATTCCATTATCGTTTCTTATTTTATAACAACAAACCGAAGTTGTGGAAAAATCAGGCAACTACAGAGAGATGTGTGCTACAATATAAGCCGATACATAAAGCATATAGTGAAAGATAATTGTTTTTTATTATTGTGCTAAATACATTCTCACCTTAAATTATTTTTGTGTACCCACATGGAATATAAAAAAAGTCTATAACAAATATTAAATTACAAAATGCAAAAGTAATACTTTCGAGTAAATGGACAAAAACATTTCCATTTGTGATAAAAAAAAATACAGAAAAAAAAAGAGAGAACTATTCATTTTCATTATTCGTAAAAATAATACTTGTTTCTGTACCACCAGATATTTTTTTAAAACACTTCAAAATAACATCAAGAATCAGTCTGTTAAAATATACTACCAACTACGAAAATTTGAATTTACTCAACATAATACTCTACATGGTCTAAAACCCTAAATATAATCAACAGGTATTGAAATTTTCAAGTTATATACGAGGTATGTAAGAAAATATGAATTTTAACTGTTTGTCAACAAAACTTTGACAATTTTTGAGTTTCCCAACTTATTCGTTAAAGCATTTTGATGATGATTTAATAAAAGACCAGTAAATTGTTTGGAAAGAGTAGTCTGTATCACAGTATTTGGGAAATTTAGGGATTTGATCAAAAATATTAAAATTCTTATTTTATTTTAAACCTTGTACATAATTTGAAAATTTCTATACCAGTTTGATGCATTTTAGGTTGAAGATCATGCGCAAAAATATTTTTTTTTGTAAAATTAACAATAGAAAAACTTCTCACATTGGACACACTGTATATTTAAAGTTCGGGATACGTTCGAGTTTGATTTGATGACGTATAGACGAGCTGCGCGTATCTATTGTGTTGTAATTATATAAAATAATTCTTAAAATGTATCCAGGTGTTTAAATGATTTTTTGTACAACTGTCATTAAAAGTGACACTTTTAATGATAGCAA
>CAJUYG010002947.1:19014-31288 GCA_910591675.1 Galerucella calmariensis
TCATTTCACAAACGTTTTCACTCACAAAATAAAACCTCACTTTTAACGCTCATATCATAAATAACTATTAAAAATCGCGTTTCTACTTTTTGTATAAAAAAAATCATATTAACGCGTATAGTTTTTAAAACTACAAAACAAAATTATCACAGATCTAGGTTAGAAATAAAAATAAATAATAAATATTCAAAAAATATCAACAATACTGTTATTTCGAATAACATATAAAAGCTTCGGTGAGAAATAAAATCACTAAGTGTATACCAGACGGCAAGAAAAATATATTTTTTAATCGGAAAATTAATGTAAAATACTATATTGCACATTTTGTTTTTGATTAAATATTATTTTCACCCTTTCTTACGGATAATACAAACAAAACTTTAATATCAATTTTAGTTTAATTCCAAAAACCAAAAAGATATATATAATTATTATCAATACAATGTCTACAAGATGCTTCTTACAGTTAAAAACCAGTGGTTCCCAAGGAGGACAAAAACATTATTTACATTACCACTGACAAATTCAAGTTTAAAATATGCTGCAAAAACAAAACTAAAATTTTTAAAATCTCTTTTCGAAGATGTGCGGTCGTACGTATATATGCAACGCCATGTACACCAGTCGCGTTGGCAACCAGCATTACGCGGACAACACCTTGTAGCCCCGCGCATAGGTGGCGCGCTATAGAGAACGCGAGGACTAAACCGGCAGCGTACTGACTAGCATCCTATACCTACCGGCTACAGCTTGGTAGAGACAAGTCAAGCAAAGCTACTACAGCTGAACTGGACTCCGCGCCATGGTTTAGTTATTATTCGCATACTGCGTTGCCACAGGTGGCCCGATATGGCCAGATCTGGCGATTTTCAAGACAGAGTGGCCCCTTGGCACCTCTTATCGATATCTGGTCTGGCCCGTTTTTCCCGCCTGTCCACTGTGAGCAGTTTCTCGCTCATTACTGACTGACCTATGGTTGGGTTGGGGTTTGGTCATAGAGAAATAATAAGTTTCTCTATGGTTTGGTCAATGTTTGGTGTTCTTCCCAAATAAGAAAAATATAAAATTATCAGTTCCAACACAGTTTAACACGAAAAAAAAAACGAGTTAAGAGGTGATCCGAATTCCGAAAATCTGACTCGGAATTTTCAGAGCCTGTGGCAACACTGTTCGCATAGAATTAACTAACAATGCTCCTTAAAGTTCAACTTCTATTAGGATTGGTTTCAATTTATTTCGTAAATTTGTTATTTTGTTGTAATTTGGGGATGATTTTTAATAAAGATACTAACCCGTTACATTATTAAATTAAATAGGGACAAACAGTATACAAGGTGATTAATATATACGAACTTTTGAGTTTCTTAGCACTAATCAATCACCCTGTATCATATACAGTAGTTACTAGTAGACACAATGTTTGGATTACAGATATTTTGGAAATTGGGAACCACTGATTGTTTTATTAATTAGTTGAGAACAACGGTTAAAGTTTTAAATACTACCAACTACAGATACCTACCTAGTGTATTAAATGGCATAAATATTTTGAAAGCGGAAGCTTTAGCTTAAGACTTAGATTAGTAGCAATTATGTATGCTTTAGTTGAAAAATATTAGAAACATCTTGTATTATTTATACAGGGTGATTCATTAAGAATGTCCAATCTCTGAACTGTAGATTCTAGACTTCAAAATATGAGGATTCTGCTCAACATGCCTCATGCAAATATTGCTAGTTTCCGAGATACGGGGTGTTCAAAGTTTAAATTTTGATTTTCGCAATAAATTTTTATGTTTTCACAATTTTTCTTTGAAAATTGGCAATTTTACGTTTTTTGGCATGAGGAATCATAATTTGCACTGTAATTTAATATTGCTAATAGAGGGCGCTAGTTACACTTGTTTGTGTTAATTAAATGAAAATAAACTTTTTTTTATTGGGATTATTTGATATTAAGAGATCTTTACGAAAGCGGATCATAGAGTGTATTGGAGTAAATGGTGGGCATTTTGAGTATTTGTTTTGAAGTTTTTTATTTTTGTTTACAAATTTGTTATTGTTACATATTTAAGGAAAATAAAATTTTTTATGAAAAAATTAAAATTTATTGAACTTTTTAAAAGCAAATAACTCGATAACCGATTGAGTTACACGAATCAAAGAAGAGTAACTTTTTTTTTTGTAGAATTTAACGTTTTTTAATATTTTTTTATTATTTTAGTTGTAAGTTTAGCCCAAAAAAAGTTTACTTTGATTTAATTAACACAAACGAGTGTAACTAGCGCCCTCTATTAGCAACGTCAAATTAGAGTGCAAATTATGATTTCTCGTGCCAAAAAACGTAAAATTGCCAATTTTCAAAGAGAAATTGTGAAAACATAAGAAATTAATGCGAAAATCAAAATTTAAATTTAAACTTTGAACACCCCACCCCGTATCTCGGAAACTAGCAATATTTGCATAAGGCATGTTGAGCAGAATCATCATATTTTGAGGTCTAGAATCTACAGTTCAGAGATTGGACATTCTTAATGAATCACCCTGTATCCATGTCAAAATTAATTTGTTAGTAAAATAAGCGAAAAAAATTCTAAATAAATTGAAACCTGCAGGGGTTGAATGTATCTACATTGATTTTTTTTTCAATTCATTTGAAATTAAGTAAAATTTCCAAAAATTATCACTTTTTTTCTTGACTTAGTTTCTTTTATACATTCGTAAATTTGATAATATCTTCAATAACGCATTTATTTTTATTGAAATTTCATTTGAATGTAATAAAAATTCATCATACTTCTTCATATGACAAGTACAGTAGAGTTAAAACAATCTGACAAGAGATAGTGCCCAGTACTATCTACTATTATTAATAAAAATGTTCTATTCTTTTTAACAAAATTACTTGTCTACAACATTCTATTACCAGCTACTCATTTTGACTACAAAGTTAACTATAACCATAGAAAAAATGAAAAAAAGCGGGTCCGTGGATCGAATCTCCGTCCTGCCAAGGGCGTGCATAAATTCGAAGCTAAAATTTCACTTAATCTTTTTCTCACTTTATGTACCTGCTTGTAGACCCTAAAATTCGACGCTAGGTACCTCTACTAATCCTTCCAACTGTATTATTTTGTATAAAAATATCAGAAAATAAGAAATAGAAAACTAAAAAAAACAAGAAAACCCAGACTCAAACCCGGTTGATCAAAGTGTAACTATGTATAAAAATAACAGAAAATAAGAAATAGAAGACTAAAAAAAAACAAGATTACCCAGGCCCAAACCCCGTTGATCAAAGTGTAACTATGTATAAAAATATCAGAAAATGAGAAATAGAAAACTAAAAAAAAAACAAGAAAACCCAGGCCCAAACCCGGTTGATCAAAGTGTAACTATGTATAAAAATATCAGAAAATAAGAAATAGAAAACTAAAAAAAAACAAGAAAACCCAGACTCAAACCAGGTTGATCAAAGTGTAACTTTGTATAGAAATAACAGAAAATAAGAAATAGAAGACTAAAAAAAACAAGAAAACCCAGGCCCAAACCCGGTTGATCAAAGTGTAACTATGTATAAAAATATCAGAAACGCAAACGCACTCTTATCGTGCGGGTTCAAAGGTCACTAACCATATGTATCAAATCAAAAAACACAGAGGTTACCAAAGTGTGAGATAACAAATACACCCGGAGAGAAGAAGAAGAAGATTATTTTAACTAACATGAAGATAGCTACATAGACGTACCAAGATAGCTACATAATATATTGTCTCTTTGAATTGTTAAACTGACATTTAAATAAAAGCTTCGCTGGTGAAAGACTTTTTAGAATCGCTGAAAACTAAATAATAATCCTTCTTTTTCCCGTCCAAATTGCATAAGTCTGTCTTATTTATCTTACGGACTTTATTTGGAAGTTATGATTAAACGCATTAGAAGAAAACGAAAACGGTGAGTATGTCTTTGTTGAATCGCATGACCCGCTCGATAAGAGTGCCTTTGACTATATGAAAATATCAGAAAAGAAATAGAAAACTAAAAAAAAAAAACAAGAAAATCCAGGCCCAAACCTGATTGTGGGAGCTCTTCTGCAGCTAACCTCATACCTACTTTCGATACGCGCCGCTAGATAGCAGTACATAACGAACCATAGCAACATGGAGCTATGGTAAACCACTACCACTAGGTTAAAAGTTGTCAGTATTTATCGAATGTATAAAGAACCCAAGTCAAAATTATTTAAATAAATAAATTTTTCAAAAAAAAAAAATTCAAAAACTGACAGTGGTACCTTTTGTCAAAAATTTCAAAAATAAATCTCCTCTAAACTACTACTAATAATGAAAATGAACAGTATCTATTACAATAATTTAAACTTAATCCTAAGTAAAAAAAAATTTGGGGGGCTTATTATTAGACACACTTATTGGAACTCACCTCGTCTCCATCGTAAGTCATGTCTAAAGATTCTCTAGAACCTCGACGCGAAGTTTTTTCTTTCGCACTTCCCGGTTTGCGTCTATCGTCTGTCAGAAGATTTCTAGAATGTTTTACAATATCCAACGCCTGAAAAATTACAAGATAAAACAATTAACCAGAAAAACGGAATCATTTGTAAACGAATAAAAATCAAAACATGCTGCATCATAATTTTGATAGAAGAGTGTGTGAAGAATTCAGTGTTGAATTAAAGACTCTAACACTGTTGCTGAGTTGAGTAAAGATATAAAGATAGGGGGCTATGATTAGTCATGAAGGAACAGCTAGACTTTCTCCTGAATGGGAGAGGCACAAAATGGGGCTTCAATATACAACTGGAAAGGCATGAATATAAATAAAAAACTAATTTCCAAATTTATTTAGTATGTAGGAACTGTTTACTTATAGTCCAGGGTTAGTCAAAAAACTATCAAAACATGGATGTGAAAGCAGTAGGCGAGATTTTTGATGTAATCCCTTAAACAAATCATGGTCAATGATAATCCGTTGCCTCCATCGGTTTTTAGGCTGTGCTAATTGCATAATAACAGTTTATAGCCCAAAAAACCAAAAATGGGCCTATTTTTCGACATGTTTTCGAATTTTACTCGAAAAGTATTGAGTTTATCGTGCATATGTATGGAAACAAAGTTATAAAGCGTAAAATTTGCTATAAAATTCCGTGGTTCAAAATGTAAAAATCCCTGCAGCCACAGCGGATGAATTAGTAAAAAAAAATTGAAAAACCTTTTTTTTTCAAACGCAAAATACTAATGCAATTTATAAAGAAATGTAAATCATTATTTGTCTCATAATACCTTATTTATTCCGGAACTGAATGCAATAAATGCGGTTTAAATTTATTATTTAGTTGCTGAGTAATCTAATTGTTAATAAACATTAATTAAAAGAAATAGATATTGTTAGAATAAAGACATATGCCACAAAAACTTGTTTAAACTTACAATAATGTTTTTACACATACTAGAAGGTTACAGCTATCATATGCAATGATTTAATCAATAATTTTTTCGGTTTAACTGACTCAGACGTTAGTTTAAAAAATTGGTTGAAATTTTACCTTAGTAACAATTAAGATATCTGTGCGGTTTCTTATTTCAATTTAAATCTGAAAGTACCCACTTAAAAAACTTGCAAAAACAAAACTTTTGGCGTTTTGAACGTTCAATTCGGACCATTTAATCTCGAGTTATTGAATCCCAAACTTGATCAACGATTTTAGGCAAACGAACAACAATATAACGAAAAAAAAAATACTGTCATGCAGGTCCTTCTGCATACTTCCCAGATATTTTTCAACACACCTACCTTTCATAACTTATCAACAATTAAATCAAATAGAAGAGAGAATGTGCGCGGAAAATGCTCTCGGCGCTGTGATTCCAAAGGGAGGGCATGGCTGAGTATAGTGGAGTATAGCACATTATAATATGTGGCTAGAGGTTGAATCGTACCTGCATGTCGGTAATTTCTTTTTCGTTATATTGTTGTTCGTCTGCCCAAAATCGTTGATCAAGTTTCGGAATCAATAACTCGGGATTCAATGGTCCGAATTGAACGTTCAAAACGCCAAAAGTTGTGTTTTTGCAAGTCCTTTAAAGGAGCAATTCTGTAAGCAAATGTTAAATTTTAACGCTCAGTTAAAAATAAGACAATCTGCTAACCCATTTTTGCTAGTCTTCATGCATAATAAGCTTTAAGGTATTGACGGAAAACTCTTTATTGGATATCATACATGTTGAAATTTGAATCATAATCTTGACTATGTATAGATTAAAACATTTCTAATAGCGGAAACTCAAATCAAATTTAACGGCAAGCTGTTAATTGTTAACCACTTCTTATAGAATTGACCCTTAAGTGGGTTATTCCAGATTTTAATTAAAATAAAAAACCGCACAGATATCTTAATTGTTACTAAGGTAAAATTGTATCCACTTTTTTAAACTAACGTCTGATTCAGTTAAACCGAAAAAAATGTTGATTAAATCATTGCATGTGATAGTTGTAACCTTCTAGTATGTGTAAAAACATTATTGTAAGTTCAAACAAGTTTTTGTTGCATGTGTCTTCATTCTAACAATGTCTATTTCTTTTACTCAATGTTTATTAACAATTAGATTACTCAGCAACTAAATAACATATCGAAACCGCGTTTGTTGCATTCAGTTCGGGAATAAATAAGGTATTATGAGACAAATAATGATTGACATTTCTTTATAAATTGCATTAGTATTTTGCTTTTGAAAACAGCTGTTTTTTTCAATTTTTTTTTACTTATTTATCCGCTGTAGCTGCAGGGATGAGAATTTTTTACATTTTGAACCACGGAATTTTATAGCAAATTTCACGCTCTATAACTTTGTTCCTATAAATATGCACGATAAACTTAATACTTTTCGAGTAAAATTCGAAAACATGTCGAAAAACAGGCCCATTTTCAGTTGTTTCGGCTATACACTGTTATTGTGCCTTTAGCACAGCCTAAAAACCGGTGGAGGCAGCGGATTATCATTAACCATGATATTTTTGAGAGATTCCATCAAAAATCTCGCCTGCTGCTCTTACACCCACCTTTAATGCTAACCCGACTGAGCTATTAATAAATTTCTGTTGTTTTGAGTGTAGAGTGTACTTAAATTTTATCTTCCTTTTAACATCAAGCATTTTTTTACGATTATCCATTCCTTCAACTATTATTTCTATAAAATGGAGTCAATAAAAATCATTACAGGGATGCTACCTCATTTCCAAAAGAAAAAAAAAATGGTAAAACTTTCTATAGTCTATTTAATAACCAGGAGGAGTAATTTGAAAAGCCTTACTCACACCACTAAAAGTTACCAGATTAGTTACTAAAGGGTGTGTTCCGAAAAAGTAGTCAACAGTCGTGTTCCAAATCTATTAAATATGTCTTGATTGATGAAGAAATCAGCCACGCATATTCATAAGTCGATTTCTCGTCTGTCTAGTAAATTATTTAGATGTTAAACAGACAGGTATTCTGTCACATAAAAAACTTTGTCCTGTTTCGTATAGATTAGAACATACACATCACTCTGATATTTCTAGCTGTTTTTAATTAGCGAATAACTGAATGCAATAAAAAGGAAGTCAATAAGTTAGTTTTTTAAATTACATCATAATTTTCACTATACTTTCACAAAACCCATTCTTTTATATATTTTTTAAACCTTCGATAGCTTATAACCTCCATAGACTTTTGACGATATCTTTCCAAATATGTAAAAATACAATATAATAAACAAATAGTACATTTATTCAAAGGATTACACAGTTGAATTTAATTTGTTTTAAAGCTTGCCAAATTGAATCCAATATAGATAACTTATTTTTGTTCTTCGAACATCATTTTTAATTTACTTATCACAATTTTTCAAAAGTCTTGGTATTCCACTAATATTTGCTGCACTGTATTTTGTTCCTCTACCTCGGTATTCCTTTAATAGTTAATGAACTGTTGACTCTACTACTCCTATAAGGAAAATGATGAGCATTCAATACTATGTTGATTTAAAAGTAATAATCTTACCAATTGCTTGAGAAATTGTAGATATAATATAAATGTAGTGGTTAATGGACAACGTCCGAGACCATCTCTCTCTCACACACACACAATACAATATGAATGTATTTGATTTTTGACGGTCCTAAATTACCTATAAGCTCACCATTTATATTGTTCCGGACTAAGCGAGAAGCTGGTACTCGAAATAGAAAGATCCATAATTGCAGATATTCAATACAAATGCTTACTAAAGTTTTTGAAGGAATAGTTTCACCGAAACTAAGTGAAAATAATAAAATAATAAGAGGGGATGGATGACAAATTGAGTATATCTATCTGTCAGAACTATCAAAAATGAAAACTATCAGCTGATGTCAATATTAAAAAGTGTTGTGTGAAACTGGGCGGAATCTGACGAATCAGAGGTCTACAGAATTGCCAACTTAAATTCAAATTACTCCTCCTGGTTTTTAAATGAGGTATAGCAAACAACAAAATTAATCGTTTCAACCCTTATTACTTGTAAATATTTCCATAATTACTAAATAAAATCAATAAAATAACAAATTCCAGAACAGAAATACAGGGTGGTCCTTAAGTAATTGTACATAGAAGTACAGTACAATCTTCATTTCAAAATATTGCGATTCAAACTAACAAGCCTTAATAAAATGTTGATATTAAGATGAAAAATATGTACAATTACTTACGGACCACCCTGTATAGATATAACTCGACGGGATTCGTAAATAACATTTGCATCTACAGAATTGAATTTCTATGCTACACAATTAGATGCAAATGTTATTTGTGAAATAAATTGATTCTATTGGGATATCATTTTTAAAGACATTAAACCATGCTACAAATAATTTAGAGCTAATTTTATATATTTAAATTTCGATTTTCGTCTACCAATCTGTACAAAATAAATCCACTTAAAACCCAGTATACTTACATGACCCGTCAGTTCCTACAAAAATTTCCGATTCTCATTAAAACTTCAAATTATAATTTTTTTTTCAATTTTATATAATTTCCCAGCATTTTATCAATAAATAATCACTCACAATATATCCCAGTCAATTTTACCACCTAAATTTATTCCAAATATCACTTACTTCCTTTCTGCTACGTAGGGCACAATCTTCTAGAGTTTCAGCAGCTTCGTATTTCCCTTGACGCCTATACAGAGCCCCCAAATTCTTAAGAGTTGTAGTAACAGTGGGAGAATCAACTTTTGCCGCCTTGTGCCAACCCCCATATTCTCCATAAGGTACATTTTCTTTATTTTTCGCTTTGTTCTCTTCACGTTCTTCGGCTACTTGCCATATTGGTTTATTCTCACCTAAAATTAAATACATTCTCCAATTAAACATATTTTTCTGCTATTTCATTAATATTGCAATTTAATTACAGTGTTATATTGTTTAGTAAACATTTAGGGGTGTTATACACTGACCGGTTAAGAAATCGGATCACCGAATAGTTGGTACATTTGAACTACTTGAATATGAGACTGTAGGACAATGCTTTTGGAGCAATACTGTGGTTAAAATTTTGAAGATGAGTTGAATATAAAAGTAGATGTTAATGTAGAGATGTTTTTAACAATTCTGGTGTCAAAATGCAGCACCATGCTTTTTCCATGAAAATCAAGTGCAGTGTAAATGTCGATATACAGTGAAAATATGCAGTCAATTCAATTACAATCAAAATATGGGCAGTAAAGATTAAAAAAGCGGAAAATTTAATGAAGATGAGACACACACATGTATATATCTTACCTGAAAATGAGGTCCACAAGGTTCACAAGTATTAATCGTAGATGGAAAGTGGAACTTTTAGTAGAAGGCAAAACTATGTTAGATGTTAAGTTGTTAAAATAAAACCTTTCAAGCTTAATTTTTAGATTCAAAGTTAATTATAATTAGATACTTTTGCTGTTGAACCTATATTTTCGAAAATAATATACAAAGTGACCAAATTAACTACTCTTTATACAATTCTAGTGAAAAATCTGGATAAATAAATAAAATAAATTCAAAAAACATTCATAAAAGGCAGAAAATTAGCCACTACCATGCAATTTTTAAGCTGGGAATCCTAAGATTTGCAGTACCAAGTGGATATTATAAAAACTAAGGATTTTAACATCGTAGTACTGCTTAGGAGTTGCAATTCTGGCCACTATGTACTTAATAGTTGATTTACATCATCAACTTTACTTCAACTTTCAAAAATTCAATTTACGAATGGAAAATCAAGCTTGAAATGAAAAGTACTATCTGACAGGTTTCTGTTGAATAAATAACACAATACATAGTTAAAAAATATTTAATGTTGTGATACCTTTTCTATAAAACAGACAAAATAAAAACATTCGACCTTTTTAGGTCCTATACGATAAAAGAAAAAGGAAAACTTTTTAAAATATTGCTTCCTACCCCATTCTTGCATGCATTAATCTATGCTACACAATAACAGCCTTAAGAAAGCTACCAGAAATACTTTTTCTCACTCGGAACATATTTTTACGTATAGATCTGTTTAGAAAACACAAAAACTTATTCGTATCACTCATTATTAAGATAATATAAAGTAAGACTACACTAGGAGTACTAATCGGAATGTGGTTTATGTGGAATGCAAGAAGAAACTTTCATTCAAATACTTGCGGAATGCATGGAATTACAGAATACCAGGATAGAAGAGGAAGCCTACAGATAACCCAACATTCCTTCAAAGTTTAGTACGAAAGGAGCTGCTAGTCTAGAGACTTTCCTGGGAAATTGCATAGAGGATACACAATAGAACTTTTAGTACTCAAAGAAGATTGACTCTGAAAAACATGTACACCTTCAACTTCATTCAATGGAGTAGTTCAAATATAGCATTTTCTATCCGGCTCACAAATGACTCGATTATGTACATACAGCATCGTAATTGTCATTCTTTCAGTTGAATGAATAATTCAAATGTCAAATTATCTTTGCAGTTCACTAATGAGATTATTCTGTAGTTTTTAAAGCCTTTTGCTTTTTTTAGTATCATTCAACCTAGTCTCATTTGATTGAGTAGTTCAAATGTCACATTGTAAAAAAAACAAAAATAGCATGTTATTGATCAAAAATTTACCAATATGTACTACATCAGTTGATTGAGTAGTTCAAATGTCACATTTCCCTACCTACTCAATAATGGCATAATTCTATACGAGGCTATTGAAACTGAGCAGAAGACATTTGAAAATGGTTACTGATCTGGTCACTGGAAACATCTACACAAAATATTAGCAGTTGGGGAGCATAAAATGTAAATCAAGGGATGTTTCTGTAAAAGCTTACAAGGAACTGTGAATCTTTACTCCTATTATCAAAAATACTTTTCCATTCATTCTATTAATCACACACCGATAAGTTTTTGTCCAACCTAAGAAGATCTATCGTAAAAAATTAAACTACTGTTTAAACAGAATCTAAAAAAAGTGATGGAAGTAGTTAGGGTAGCAAAACGGATTATCTCTTCTCACCGTCAATAGTTCCAAATTCCCGTTCGTGCGCCCTGTTCAGTATCTGCTTGTAGAGAACTTCGGCTTCCTTGTATTTGCCTTGCTTCAAATAACAAGAAGCCAAATTGTTCATCGTCTTGCTGACATTGGGATCGTCGGCTCCCAATCTTTTCTCGTAGATTTCCAACGCCCTTTGATAATACTTTTCTACTTCTTCGTATTTGCCCTGAAATATTTTCACCCTCAAAAATTTTGTGCTCGAATTAAATTATACCAAAAAAGCATCCAATAATTATTTACCTGATTTTGACAAAGTAAAGCTAAATTATTCAATTGCTTAGCTACATCGGGATGTTCCTTTCCCAGTACTTTCTCCCTTATGTCCAGGGCTCTTTTACACAAAGGTTCGGCTTCTTTGTACTTTCCACGTTTTCCATACAACACAGCCAAATTGTTTAACGTTGCTGCCACAGCTGGATGATTCTCTCCAAGAGTTTTCTCTCTTATTGCTAGAGCATCATTGAGAAGGTTCGCAGCATCTTTATATTTATTTTGATCTCTGAAATGTCACAATATTTGAATAGTTAAAGTGCACAACTTCTCTATTTCAATAATTCCCTTTGCATTAGATTCAGTATAGATCCCAGGTGGTCCCAATTTAATTTCATAAGCTTGGATTTTGAAGATATACTGAGAAAACAATCAAAATAAAACAGAAAATGTAAAGT
>CAJUYG010002947.1:31298-44322 GCA_910591675.1 Galerucella calmariensis
TTCGAAAACAAGATACAAACGAACTACTATAGCTCCAAGGTTGTCCCGTCTAAATTCCATCCCTTAAAGTTGGATTTACACTAAGAAAACAATCAATATCAAATGGGATATACAGATCAAGAAAAATCTTATGGAATCGTCCCAACTACACAAGTACGACAAAGAAAATATGAGAAAAACAGCTGGAGAAAAAGAGAAAGAATAATTGTGTGCACACATCGAGGCGTGTACTTAGGTCCAATGTTGATTGTCCTTTACAGAGAGAAATAGAATTCACTAGTTGGTGGTATTCAGTATGTTCCCGACATGGAAGGAGTGAGGGCGTTGAAGAAATAAAAAAATAAAATCGTTATTACGTAACCTGTACATTTTAAAATTCATTTTTGTCAACAACAAGCTGTTTTTCTCTTATTTTCCTTGTCGTTCTTGTGTAGTCGGGACGGTTCAATAAAATTTTTCGTGATCTGTATATATATAATGATTGTATTTACCTGTAAACAAGTGCTAGAATGTTAAGCATAGTCGCCACGTCGGGGTGGTCGTGTCCACTGGTTTTTTCTAAATCTTCTAAAGCTTGCTTACAAAGAGGTACCGCCACTTCGTATCGACCTTGAGAGGCATACTGTATCACTAAATTATGAAGAGTTCTAAGTCGAGCTGGGATTTCATAGCCGGCGTTAACTTGTTGGGACAGCTGTAGTTGATTTGGTGGTGTCGGAGACATATCTGGAAAGATACAAAAATTAGTACCCCCTTGGTACAATAAAAAAAATGATAGGATTACTCACTATGTCTGTCGTCTGCATCGTCGTCTGGGAATAGATCTACTACCGGATCGGGTTTTTCGCTTTTCGAATGTTCTGATGCGTTGTCGTCCGTTACGTCTTGGTCGTATTTGCTTACGGAACTCATAAATTCAAGGTGACGTTTGTCTTCTTCTAATTGGGCGACCATTTGTTCACTGGATTGCAATCTCTGTTGAGTGGAGGCTAGTTCGTCACGCAACCAAGCGTTTTCTTGACATAATCTTCTAACTTGCGTACGTAGTTTTTGCTTTTCGGCTTCTACTAGTTGTAAGTGTGCTGCTAAGGCCATAATCACCTTTAAAAAAATATGAATGTACCAGATATATTTCGAATTTAGAAGTAGTGTGATGAAAAACAGACGGCTCAAAAGCAATGGAAGGAACTGGGATAGGAGTGTTCGGGCCAGGAACCAAACACTCTGAAAGCTTGGGAAAAACCCCAAGTATCTTTCAAGCAGAAATCCACGCCATAAGAAAGTGCGCCCAGTGCAATATTGATAAAAGATACAGAAGACAAAGGATTATCATAATGTCGGATAGTCATGCAGCCATTAGTTCCACAATGGTGTGGGAATGCCTAGACAAACTCAATGAACTAAGCGAGAACAATATAGTCACCTTACTATGGATTCCAGGACACACTGGAATGGAAGGAAATGAAATAGCAAAAGAGGGGGGCTGAAATACCTTTCTGGAGGCCTGAACCCTTTTGTGGAATCAGCCCTAATGTAATATTGGAAGAAATAGATAAAGACGAGAAAAAGAGACGATCTGACCATTAGAAAAATCTAGTAGGGCTTATACAATCAAAGACTCTTCTGGGTGACTACAGCCTGTTGAAATCAAATGAACGCATAAGTCAAAGTAAAACTGCGCTAAGAGTTTTAACAGGGATCCTAACGGGACATTGTCGCCTGAATGGGCACCTGAAAAAGCTCAAAATAGTGGAGGAAGAAGAATGCAGATTTTGTGGCATGGAAGAAGAAACCTCCATCCACATATTTTCCAACTGCACAGCACTTCAGAATCCTAGAGCACAGCACCTGGGAGATTACTGGATAGAAGAGGGACATTTACCTTAGTTGAAGCCTGCAGACATCCTAAAATTCCTCCGGGAAATAGGACTAAAGGAACTACTAGTTTCTGAAACTGAGTAGAAGTAAGGGGGCACAATAGATCTTTTAGGTCTCAGTGAATGTCACCCCAAAATACATACATACATACAACATAAAGTTGTGTAAAAACCAAAAAATTGAAAATATCAAGATGAAATTTCAACAGAGTACTTTTAAAAGACCAATTTACCAGGAAAAAAATTGGCAATAGTGTAACAGGAGGGATTTTTATTTTACAAGTCATCAAAGAGATGGCAGTGAAAAGCGCAAACTCTAAAAGTAATCATTACTTGAAAAATAGAATGGTTGCAACATCAGAAGCATCACTAACAGCCAGGTTCTGCTTAAAGCTATCCATAATCCTACAAAAAGATCTAGACTGATAAAAAAACTGTAAAGAATCCCTTAATAGCCTGGCAAGAGACAACGAAAGGTCTCTACACATGAGGAGATTGCAGGTAATGAAATAGGGAACCAGTTAGCTAAAGAGGAATCAGGAACTGGCTAGATAGAGAACATCAACTTAAATGGAGGTTGACACAAGGGCATACTGAACAAGGTATACAAGGAAGAAAATGGAAGTATAAAACAAAGATTTAGTTCTATTGTACCATGGGTACCAATAGATTCAGGATGAAATTTTACAGAAAGGAACAATTTTTCCAAATAATATTATATTACCTGTGCCTCTCCGAGTCCAAGTTCTATCATATCGGCGCTTTGCTGCACTAGACCGGCTCTTTCGCTAACTACGGGATCGGGGGCTTCATGGAGGCTATGTAAAATTCCTGTATGTTCCGATCTTAAGGCCTCCAATCCTTGAGCAACTGTTTTTACAGCGGCAACAATTTCTTCCTGTGTCATTTGCGTCATTTTGCCGTAGTTTTCTATCTTCTTGCTATTAAATGTGAATAAAAATTATGAAAAGATATAAAATTCAAGGTTATAAATACCTCTTTAATAATGGTGTTACATGTTATGTGGGACATGCTGACATTCACTTGCCCTGTGACTTCTTGTATACAGAGTTCGGCAAAAGTCCGGGACCGGACAAATATCGAAGAAAATATAAATTTTTTGGAAAATCTTTTTATACCACAAATTTTACTCCAGCTTAAACTATAATTTGAAAATATTTTGAAATATACAATAAAGTGCGGCGTATCAAAGTTATATTTTTTCTTATGGAACACCCTATATTTTATTGCATTTTCTGATTGCTCCTGAAAAATATGATACCCCTGCATAATGGTTCCCTATATCTATATACAGGGGGTTCCGAGTTATGCTGACTTTTTAAAAAATGTGAACATTTTGAAAAAAATTAATAACTCATTGATATAACAAATTCTAGCAAATTTTCTCTTACATCTAAATAGTTGGACATTCGTTGATTGTATTTCACGATTGAGTATCAAATATCTCTTTACAGGGTGTTCAGAATTTTCAGTTTCATTATTAGATCATTCAATGTGCAGTATCAGGCTTTTTTTTAATGGAACACCCTGTATTTTAATGCTTCATCATATTCAAAAAAATGTCGTCTTTCGAATGGTACGAAGGTGTCCTATACCTAGGTATTATACTTTTCGTGTAATTTACAATTTTCTTAAATTTTAAAACATCTGCATTTCTCTCTAAATTTCAAACTAATGATCTTGGCATAGTCGTTGTAAGAAACTAAATAGATCACGTTTCAAGTCTGCAGAAAATATAGGGTTTTGCGTTTTGCTATCCTATACCAAGTGGTTAAAAAGATATAGCCACTCTCACAGGGCAATCAGAAAATGCAATGAAATATAGGATGTTCCATAAGAAAAAATATAACTTTGATACGCCACACTTTATTGGAACACCCAGTATATTTCAAAATATTTTCAAATTATAGTTTAAATTGGTGTAAAATTTGTGGTATAAAAATATTTTCCACAAAATTTATATTTTCTTCGATATTCGCCCGGTCCCAGACTTTTGCCGAACTCTGTATAATTTAACGATAATTAGCGATATTTTTCCGAAATTTCAAATAAAAGGGCAACATAAAAAGCATCGTAATCGTTCACAAACTACTAATACTGGGGGGGAGTGTGAGTGTGTTAGGGGAAAAGTGAGCCTCATTCAACAAAAACCATAAAAGAACAAGAGCACCTATTTTGGGTTCTCAATCATGAATAAATAAAATCATATCAAAAAAGCTTTTAGCTACTCAATCTCAAATGTATTCAGAGAGGTATGAAAGTTCTTGCAAAGCGCATACTTATATGTTTGTATAAAATTAGCATGATCCAATTCCATTGTTTTATTGTGCAAATATATAAATTTAATTCATTGATCACTCATATGAAAATGAAATCTCAAGTTTTGTCTAAAACTTGCCAAATACTGTAAATTTTTTGTCCATCTATTATATCACAGATTAAATTATTATCTAATTGATGTTTATTTTGATAACTATTATCTATAGATTGTGTTTATAGACAGTTAATAATAACATAATATTTATAAACACTTCCTTAATAAATTATATAAAAATAAAACAAAAACAACAATAAAACAATGAGAATTCTTATTCAGCAATAATTGTCTACTAGGTACCATCAAGCAAAGTCATCATTAGATTATTTCAAAATGTGTAAACTAAACTAAAATAAATGGCCAATATAATCATATTTTCCATGGAGACTTACATTAATTAACTGGATTTGAAGTAACATACTTTCTTTTCTTATATAATTATTCTGTACACATATTAAACCTTTCTGTGCATTTAATTTGCTTACTAATACATCTTATATCAACAGATTACACTGCAATCAGTAAATGCAACCTTCTTATACAATCCTGAGTTTCCTGTTTACTATTAGAGTAGATAACAAATCAATAAATCCCAACAAAAGATCTGATGAAAGTTCTGCTTATATAATATGGTCTGTGACTAAATCAAAGATACAAATTCAACTTTGAGATACTCTTTGCAGCAGATAAAGTATTGTGGACCCTTTAAGTTAAATCCTGGTCATGTTATGAGCTGAGTAATAATTATTTTAATGTATTAAAGCTATTTTTTAGATTACACACCTTTTAAAATCATTTCAGCCAATTACTGTGACACAAGTCTTGCATCAAAAAAAGGTACACACAAAACAAAAATAAAGCGTAAAAATAAAATACAACTTACATCCTATACGCATTGATGGTTTTAGACATGTTTCAAAAACCTCTCTTGATTAAACATCCACAAATGGTCAGTTGTACCATTACCGAAAATGCAAATGTACAGATCCCAAGCTAAATAAACTTGATTGATTATAAAATATTTGATTATTATTTATTAAAGCACTATTGTCCCTTTTATAGAATACTTTACTTTTAATACTTAGTTATCTGTAACAAAAATGTCCAAGTCAGTCACTGGAGCCAGAAGAAGTAATTTATAATAAACGGGAATAAATAGAGAGAGAAAAGCTGTGTTTACAAACATATCTAATGGTATGGATGATAATCAGTAACAAAAAAATGAAAATATAACCAGATAAACACATAGTCAAGTCAAAACATAACTGAAATTCTATAAGTAGGCTCTTTAAAATTATATTTTATTAATTTCGTATTATAAATATTTAAAAAATTAAATGAGGACAAAAGGTATATATGCTGCAACTTGTCCTTTTATGGTCTTTTGAAAAAATGGATCTAAATGTACCTAGTTGTTTTGTTAGTGTTCTAATGAGCATATATTGCAAGATTATTATAATGATGTGTGTATGCACTGAAAAATAACTTTTATATTGAAATATAGCCAATTCATGTATTCACAAACCCTTTAGGCAGAAATTGGTGTTATTTCGAACCAAGTCTACTTTCTTGATTTCTAGACATTAAAGTTTATGGTCTAGTTGTTTTATGAAAACTATAAATAAATTAACTTTTGGTATAATTGTTTATATATGAATAATTTCGAACCATATCCTATAATTTAGACTTACAACCTTTGGATTACCTTTTCTAAAGATAATTTAATAGGAACATGTCATGTTCATGGAACTATTGTTATTTACATAATATAGGTGGAAGATTTATATGAAATAACATCTACTACCTACCTTGTAATTATCTATTCCATGTCAATGATAGATATCTACAAAGAGTAATCCTCTTGTTATTCATTATTCGCTATGAATAAGCAGCTAATTTTAATGCTTATGAGACAGAAGATAATTAGAAGTATTTTAGGTTCTAGATACCGCTAAATAGTCAATATAAACAGCCTTGAACAAGAGGAAACCATCCTGCTGATGAAAAAAGTTATTTACACAAAGCCTATAGGTACCTTTCATTAACTCAGCAGCACATGATGTATAGAAATATTCAAGGTCTTCAAATTTAATACACATTCAGAAAACTTTTAAATTTCTTTATTTTTGGCGAAATATGAGAGGTATTTAGGAATTGTCAAAACTGTACTATCCACTGATTCATAGATGCATGACGTTTAATAATCGATTAAATTATGGAAGACTAAAAAATATGTATAAGTTATCAAGGTACTTACATTACAACTAGGTAATTCTTAATACCAGTACGCACCCATGAAATATTTTTAGAACACAATAAATAGTGGTTGTTTCTTTTCCTGCTTTTTGATTGACTTTTTGACTGACTGCTCACTCTCTACCTTTAGTGTTGCGAAACTTCACACGTTCTGTCTTTTTAGAATGGTATCGATTTTTTGTCACAGTGATTAATGTTCCGCTCACTGCGGATTTTAAAAAGTTACTCGAATACTAATCAATCAAAATAAGTAAATAATCAAATTTAATTGATAAACATTACTTTATGAGATCAAACTCATATTAAATAATGTACGTACTAATTTTAAAATAATTCAAAATTAAGTTTCTTGGTATATTATATGGTTGGATGCACTGATTGCCTTCGACGGTCATGTTACTAACTAATTTTGACGTTTTAAGTTGAGAGGTTTGTGCTTTGCAGATTTCTTTAATAGCAAATTAACATTTTAAATATGTTCAGCTATTGGTCGCTAGAGGTCTCATTTAAATTATTTATTAATAAATATTTGATTTTCTCCAATTTTGTAGGATGATGAAGATATGTTAAATTAATATTAAAATATATACAGTTTGTTTACGGATACGAACGAAATTCCCCATCAACAGTTTATTACTCATTCTTTTCTCATATCTAGTTATTCTCATCTTAATTTCAGTTTAAATATAATCTCCTTTATATATCTTAGTCTATAAATTGTTGTTTTAATTCACACACAATTAAATATGATAATTGTAATTGTACCTGACCATGATGATGCGTGTCAGTATTAAACTAAATTTATAATGAATCAGTGAATATTTTTATTCATTGCAATTATAAATCTTTGGACAAAAAATAAACAAGGAACTATATAGCTGGTGTAGAATATCAAGCTTTAAGTTGATGGGTCCTAAAGTGTGGCATAAATAATGTTTTAAATAATAAAATTTCAAATTCATATTTTTAGAGCGGTTAAAAAATTAATATCATCGAAAGTTTATGTTTAGTTGTCAATTTTTAATTCAAATTAAGTACTATAATGATAAATTAGGTCTGAGAATGAAAGATAATTTTAATATTGAGTAAAGGATTTTTAAATCTTGGAAATTTAGATTACTAGAGGTATAAAGGTTTTACTTTTTCTTTTATGTCATTAATTGTTAGAAAGAAATAAAGACTCAAAATTGCAGTTATAGTTATATAGAAGAGACAAAGCTCCTAAAAAGTCCCTGAAGACTTTACAGTGGGCTCAATTTGAAGGTCATGGCAGGTGTTTTTAAACGAGAAAAATGGAAAATGGCCCCACTAAACGGGTTTCTCGCTAATATCTGGCTCAATATGCGAGTTAGAGATTTTTTCTTCAGATAAAAAATGAAGATCGTCTTTTTATCTACAGAAATGGTCCCTATCATTTTTTTCGAAAATTCGATAGTTATTGAGATAATGAGACATAGAAGTCTCCTCATTTTAGCTGCTGCTCCACAAGATTTTGAGACTATCTCATTAATTTGTTCATTCAATTTGTGGAAAAAACTTTGAATGCTTTTTAAAATATTTTTGTCAAGTCACATGGAATGATAGCTACGGGTCTTCCCATTGCGATGAACTTTGAATCATTTGAAAATGTCAATTTTTTGCCGAGTTATGGAACAATTCATCCGTCCCTGCATAGACAGCAGCATTCTTACAGGCAGAGCAGCAGCTGAAAGTCGCATTATCTCGATAACTATCGAGTTTTCGAAAAAAATTATAGTGACCATTTCTGTATATAATAAGACGATCTTAATTTTTTATTGGAAGAAAAATTCTCTAATTCGCATATCGAGCCAGATATTAGCGAGAAACCCGTTTTCCAGGGTCTGCCGTGATCTACAAATTGGGCCCAAAGTTAAGTCTTCAAGTATTCTAGATATTTTGACGTTTTACTTTCCAAATTTTGAGAGCAGCAATACAAAGCGTCGTTAAAAAACAACAAATTCCCATCATAAAACCCTAAATACCTCGCTCTTTAACCGAAGCACGATATATCTTTGTCTTGAACGGAAATTTTAATACAGGGTTCACGTCAATTAAGAATAATTGCGCGCAACCTTCTGTGAACGCTCAGCCTGGTCACCCTGTATGAAATATATATAAATAAACGGATGAAATTTACGCAAACATTACAATATAAACGAACTCTCAGGTGAGAGGTTACGAAAATTGCTTACAAAAGTGATGGTTTCTATAAACTTTTTCACGTTATTTCTTTGTTGTTGTGTTTTAACTGATTTTGTGTTTTCGGCCGAGCAGCCAAATGTGATTGTTATTATAGCTGATGATCTAGTAAGTGTAATATTATTCAAAGCATCTATCTAATTAAATTTCGATAGTAATTGGGATGAAAATTATTTTATAGTAAAGATCTAAGCGTCAATTTTATTTGTAAAGAACATTTTTCAAAGCTTATATATAAATACCTCATTGTAATGCAACAGATCCGTAATAAAAAAAAATTACTAAAAGGAATATTTTGAAACTTGATTACCCAACGTATACTGTTAAATTTATTTCATCTAATTTTTTGATAAAATTCAATATAAAATCTTTGTTAGTGGTTTCTAAGTAAACTAAGTTGTTTATTTATTTATTTAACTGTCTAAAAATTATTAAAACTGTTTAAAAAATTTAAATAATAATTATTAACATGAATAATACAAGATTTGGAAATAATTCAATAAATGAAATAGAGAGTACAATTAAGCAAGTATACCGCGAAATACAATGAAGACAAAAAAGTCTACGTGGAAACAGTTTAGAATTTTTCTGGACGCACGTAATTATACGTTAGAAAAGGATACTTCTGAACAAGTTTTAACATGAAAAAAAGAGATGGAACTGATTATACTGAAGTTAGTGTGAAAACGCTTTGGAACACGACTGCTCAAATGGTTCAGGAAAAATATTTTCTAGAATTTAACATCAAAATTGATCCATTTAAAGATATTACCTAGAAATTTGCTAAATTTGCAAAATTGATACAAAACGTAAAAAGCTTCAGGCTGAACGTGAAACCAGAAAAAGAAGTTCTAACGCGTTTACCAAAGAAGAATTAATGGAAATGGTAGAAAGCTATTCTGAAGATAATCCTGATGGGTTACAAAAAAAGTTTTTTCATTTATGTTCGTTCGAATTAGCATGGCGTGGAAATGAAGCTGCTAATTGTGATATTAATTACTTTAAAAAAAATATGATAATAAAGGTAATTTTACTGGCAGGGTAGAATATAATCCAAACTTTTCCAAAACTACACAAGGAGGATCAAAAGCTTTATCTGGCAGTAAGTGGCTAGTAAGAAATAATGCTAACAACAATTTGTGTCCCGTTCGTTTATTTTTAAAAATTATTGAAAAAAGAGAATCCAATCCTTATCTAACAACAACAAGATTATTTTTAACAGTACATCCAAATTGGGAGAAAGAAATATGGTACAAAAATTCACCATTGGGAATTAATACAATTTCAAAGTGGACGAAAATATCGGCAGAATCAATTGGTATATACGTATCAAAAATTTTAGTTGAATAAATATTATTATTATTATTTATACACAAAAAAAAAATAACCAATCATTCACATAGAGATATCTGCATTAGCAAAAGAAGGAGTTGGTGAACAAGAAGTAATTAAGCTTACAGGACATTCCTCTGCCCATTCTTTGAAATCATATTTACAATTAAATGAAGAACACCATTTCCAACTTATAGAGAACCTTCGAGGAAATAAAAATAAAGAAAAGGAATCCTCAGTTTCTAATTTAAATTCATCACAGGTTATGATGCAAAACAATCCCCAAAATAATGCTACAACGTACAATTATAATAATTGTACTTTTAACATAGATAAGTAATTTTTTTCATAATGTTATTATTTTTTTGGCTTTGTATAATCGAAGTTTGCAATAAATAAAACGTTTAAACATATGATTTTTTAGTTTTTCTCTCGTGAAATAGTCATGTCGAATACCACTCAAATAAAAATTTTGTAAGGTAACATTTTTCTCTCGTATTCAAATTTGTTGCTTTTAGGTAATTTTGCTCATGAGATTTAATCCAAAACCACTCGCCTAACGGCTCGTGGTTTTGTTAAAAATGTCATTCGCAAAATTGCCAAGCAACAAACTTTCCTGACAATCGAAAAATTTTGCAGACAAAATTTTCACTCTCGTGGTATTATATATGAAAATATGTAGTTTAAGAATCGCCACATTTTAAAAACATTTTGTATTATACAGGGTTATTCAAAACAGTAGGAATCAAAAAGTTAAATTTATTAAGTAATAACTGATATGAAATTGAAATGGAATCACAAAGGAACAAAGTGAGCAATTACATGAACACCTGAATACAATCTAGGGCTGGTATCATTTATTCTTGGATATAATATACAATATGTCCCCTTAATTTTAAGTTGAATCATATATAAAACTTTTTAGTTATTAATTTTAGGAAAATTATATATATATATATATAAATTATATTCTTCATAAAAAGTTCTGCATTATCTGAAACTTAGAATACAGTCATCAAATATAAAATTTTTTAGTCGTATACGAGGTTTGTCAAAAAATATGAGTTTTACTCAAGAGTAAAGTATCTTTAAATTTGACAATATCGAAAAATGTTACTAAAAAAAGTTAGATATGTGGAAGCATTAGCACAGTAAAGAACGAACCAGTAGTATAACCCTTATAAATTTCATTCATAAACTGCCAGAGATTTTGATGACCTTGAACGGATCGTTTTACGATTCATTTTACCATAGGCGTAGGTGGCATAAGTTTTAAAATGACTTGAACGTGTTGAATGTTTTTTCTTAAACATTGTAGAACAGTACACTGATGAGTGAATAAAACAATAGTCTTATACCAAATATTTATTGGTTTTTCCATATTACAATTTTCATTTTGTTATGATTTTTAAAATTTTTATCGACAAATTTTAATGTGTAATATAGTCGTACCCTGAAGAAAAGGTTTATTAAATATTTTATTGGAAAATCAACACAAGGATGTACAAACTCTGTTGTTTGACTAATATTTATGAGTAATTCAACTATATTATCTTCCGTAGCAACTTTCTCAAAAATCATTTGGAATAATGTTTCTAATAATGAAATGAATGTACAAAATTTTCATGCGGCATATTCAAGTTTCCAAAAGTATCCTCATTCGTATTTTCATAAGCTCTAAGGTAACAGTATAAAGACGAATCGTGTAAATTCTGATACGCTTGTGAATACGTCTCACATACGCTACATGTATGAATTTCCCAACATGTTTCAATTAAATAACCACAAAAGTAGCGAATAAAATTCTTTTCCAATAAATCGTTTGTCTGAAAGTCTTTAGGCATTGCAGAATTTGATGAAAGGAATATTGTTGGAATAGCCGTTTTTAAAAGTTTTCTTTTATGAGGTTGCATAATCATGTCTGGTTAAAAATGAGCACCACATAAACGATGACTACTATTGTATAGAGTTTATAGTTTTGGCATCAAGTCAGACCTATCGCATGCTTCGAGCCAAACTTTAGCTTTGAAACAAAAACAACAAATTAAATCAATGCATGAAACTAAGGCTCATAAATGTAATATGAAGATTAAATAATAAAGTATTATACTAACAGTTTCTCACTTTTCTGAATCTTTTGGAAAAAGTTATAATGTTCCATCACAATTATAATATTTATTGTTACATCCACGAAC
The DNA here is from genome assembly GCA_910591675.1 of Galerucella calmariensis. Classification (NCBI taxonomy): domain Eukaryota; kingdom Metazoa; phylum Arthropoda; class Insecta; order Coleoptera; family Chrysomelidae; genus Galerucella; species Galerucella calmariensis. The sequence continues at coordinate 43,517 of CAJUYG010002947.1, forward strand.
TACACACACAATACCCGTTTTCTTCTTTTTAATGGTATCCATTGCAAAAAAATGCTTATAAACTATAAAAATAATACCGAAAACCCGTAAAAAAATGAGCTGTAATAAATAATTCGATTCACTGGCACTTTAGTTGGATCGCAGCACAGCTCTGGCCGCCGGATGAGATACTCATCCGAACGACCTTGTAGGTCACAGAGAGCTCGGCAGTGTAACGTCACGAGATAACATACTGGTTCGTTCCTATACTGTGGCATTAGTATGAGTAAAAATTAAATTTGTTTGTTTCTAACATTAATATGATGTTAATTTTATAACTTAGTAGTTAGGGAGGCGAATAGAGAGGCACTTGGGGCATACGTGGTATGAATATCTGACGCGCTCGAGAATGCCCAAGTAACTGTTTTTTTCAACATTTTTGAAAAACCGGATAGTATTAAACCAGATGGTGCCATAAACCCAATTTTGGCAAAAATGGACTTACGACATTTGCGAATTAGGATAACGATTTGACTATATCTACATTTAAAGCTACTTAAGAATACTTTTTGACCGCATATATAGTTCTGATCAACCCTCGTATAAACAATTTAATTTTGATAACAATGTTTTCAATTCCAAGACGTAAATAAAATAATAAATAACACTTTCGGAGAAGTAGTTCATGTTGATCTTGATTTCGAGTATTATATTTATTGCTTCTTTAATGAAAAATAATTGAACACATAAAATAATGTACTAATTATAGTTTATTTATTATCTTATGTACCGTAATTAAATACATTCTCAATTTATTGTAAAGAATA
>CAJUYG010002948.1:0-19331 GCA_910591675.1 Galerucella calmariensis
AAAACGGGTTTCTCGCTAATATCTGGCTAAATATACGAACTAGTGAATTTTTCTTAGGGTAAAAAATGAAGATCGTCTTATTATCTACAAAAATCACTTTTTTAGAAAATTTGATAGTTATCGAGATAATGAGACCTAAAAGTCCCCTCATTTCAGCTGCTGCTCTGCCTGTAGGAATTCTGCTTTCTATGCAGTAACTTGTATGCAGGCGGACGTATTGTTCCATAACTCGGCAAAAAATTGACATTTCCCGATGATTCAAAGTTCATCGCAATGGGAGGACCTCTCATTCCATGTGACATGCAGCTCGTCCGTACTTGACAAAAATATTTTAAAAAGCGGTCAAAGTTTTTTTCCATAGAATGAACTATTATTATAACCTACTTGTGGACTTGTAGAATTTATTTCAAGAAAAACATCAATTTAAATTATTTTCCTCAATCTGGCGCTCATACTTCCTAGTCTATTGGGACAATTTGCATCATAATTATAATTTGTGTAAACAATCTTTATGATACGTTATTATCACTGAAAACAATTATTATTTTTCAGATGCCCACATTACTCGATATTCGATCAAACTACGTCAACAGTGATGAACTTGAGAACCAGGTTAAAAAAATGGATCCGGAGTCCCCCCTTGTTAATTTGGACAATTGTTTATTTTTATTAAATATTGATCCAACAACTGATATGAATAATCTTAAATCGAATGATTTCACTGATCTTCAGCGGTAGATGTTTATAGTGGAATTATTAATTTGGTGATCACGAAAACGGGTATATTTATGGGAGTTTTTGAGCTTCCTTGACAGTAAATAAATTGTATAAGACTGTTTGCCATAGTAGATAACCAGTGTATAGTATTTATTGTTGTTTTCGAGATGTGGGAAAAATTGAAGATGCGTAAATTGTAAACTATTCACAGTGGGACAAACTGAACACATTCCTTCACATAGCTGGGGTTTGGTTTTAAGAACGTATTGAGAAAGTTATCGAATGGTTAAATGAAAAGTTTAAATGTTAATTTTCCAACTAAATAATTGTCAAAATGTGTCAAAATTGCAAATTATTTTCAATAAATGACTGCTATTTTCAAAAAAGTGTGTTTTTCATCCTTCTTGTGCTATTTTTGGTTATTTCTCAATGCAGACATCTGTGTTCATATTACTGTATTTACCAAAGACTAAATACAGGGTGAATCACGAACAATTATGTGTGCATTTTTTTGTTGTAAAATCGAATTACCATACAATTTAAGAGAATTGTAAATTGCACGAGAAGTATAATACCTAGGTATAGGACACCCTCATACCATTCAAAAGATGACATTTTTTGAATATGATGAAGTACGAAATATAGAGTGTTCCATTCAAAATAAGCCGGTATTACACATTGAATGAATTAATAATGAGACTGAAAGTTCTGAACACCCTGTAAAGAAAAGCATTTTTCAAGTGTGATAGTTATACAGATACAAATATTCGATAATTACTTGTTTTAAATTAATTTTATTAACATTACAAGTATTATATAGGGTTGTCCAAAAAAAACCGGAATTTCCTTTTTTATTGATATTTTTTTTATTTATTTTTTTATTTATTTTTTTATTTGTTTAAAAGATAATTGATCAAGACACACTACTAATCTAATATTTCGCGTTTTGTTTAAAAAAACAAAATGGCGGACACATCCAAACTTTACCAAACTTTAAAACTGACTGGAAATTTTTATACTTATTTTTTTCGAGCCATACATCAGACAATTTTTGACCGATTTCTATGTTTGACCTCTCGTTACATTCACAAATGTCTGAACTTTCGTAAAATAATTCGCAAACATATACAGTGCGAAACAAAAAATTTCCAGTCAGTTTCAAAGTTTGGTGAAGTTTGGATGTGTCCGCCATTTTGTTTTTTCAAACAATACGCGAAATATTAGATTAGTTGTGTGTCTTGATCAATTATCTTTCAAACAAAACCGACATCAATAAAATCGACCTATTAATAAAAAAAATATCAATAAAAAAAGAAATTCCGGTTTTTTTTGGACAACTCTATACAATTAAAAAGATTATAATGTATAAAAACCATACCATAAATATATACTTTTTTCACAAACCACATCCTTGGCAACCTTGCACAATAACGGTGACGGCTAACCTAACCTAACATAATCAAAACGTCAAAACATGTTCAAAATCACTTGTAATCTGTTTTCAAAATTCTTAACGCCATTTTTGTTTGCTTCATTGTTTGAAGGCGATTTGTAACGTTAAAAATCAACGTCAAGTATTCCAGCTCTAGGTATTGTTAAAATTGTTGAAAATTCCTTGCTTGTATTTTGGGTTGTCGATTAGTGGCATCGTTAAACGTGTATATTAATAATACTATCATTATTAAACAGTTGAACTCAACCTAGCTTACTTTTTTTATGTACATTAAAACGTCGATAATATTGCAATAAACCTTTGGTAAGTTGGGGTTTATTTGGAGAACTTTGGGATGCTTGGGACAATTTATCTGGCGCCCATTTAACATCATTTATATTTGTGGACCGCACGACCATCTCCACTAGAAGTTAGCCGCGAGCATCTTGGACTGTCGTCGAATTGATAGTTAGTCGATGTACGTCTACATAGGTTTGTAAATATTACTTTGCAGATATTAATTGTGTTATTTGACTAATCGATTGTGCGTTGTGGTTATATTAACTATAAAAATATAGTGGTATAGATTATTATTCTTATAAAATGGATAAACATCACGGCGGAGTGTATTGTTCACACAGAGACTGTCCAAATAAATTTTATTCGGAAAGAAAAATAAAGTTCTTTCGATTTCCAAGGGATGAGAGTGAGAGTATTTAATTTAATATCCCGGCCTATGATAAAAGATATTCCAAAGTTTTTGGTGCTACAAATTATTATCAAAAGCAAAGGGGTATACTGCAGTAGAATTCTTTTATCATAAACTATATAAAATGTTCGATGCTTGTGTACCTAAATTTAAATCTAGTAACATTAAAAATACCAAATTCCCTCCATGGTTTACTCCAGATATAATCCGTTTATTACAAGAGAAGGAATATCACAGAAAAATGCAAAAAAAATCTGAATATCACTCAAACGAATTTAAACGACTAAGAACTCTGTTAAAAAATAAAATTAAGGAAGAAAATAACATATACATCCGTAAAATTGAAGACGGCATTAACGATAATCCCAATTTGTTTTGGAATTTTGTGAAAAATAACAAAAAATATAATAAAGCAGATTACTGTTTCAAGAATCCTGATAACAATTGTATTAATATTACAGATAAATCAATAATATCAGCCGAATTTGCGAACTATTTTAAGTCGGTGTATGAACACAGCTCATCTACCTACCATCTGACTTTTTTGAATTCTATAGATAATTATAGTTCAAATTTCAATGGTTTACAATTTACTAGGATCACTGTTCAAGATATTCACATTGCATTTAAAAAGCTTAAACCAAAGTTCTCAGCTGGACCTGATGGCATTCCGGGATATATATTTAAAGCCTGTCGTGATTATCTTACATACCCCCTCATAATTTTGTTACAAAAATCACTTAACAATAACTACTTTCCAAAGGCGTTTAGGATCACAAAGGTAACTCCGATACATAAAAAAGGCCCTAGGGACGAGTTCAGTAATTACAGGCCGATTGCAATAGCAAACTGTAGCGCTAAAATTTTTGAATATATATTATATGATAAATTATATTCGCATTTTCAAACTATATTATGTAATCAACAGCATGGCTTCTGTAATAAGAGGTCTATTGAAACAAATCTGCTAACGTTCTCCAATTATGTACTTCAATCACAGGATAAAGGGGAACAGCTTGATGTTGTATATACAGATTTCGCCAAAGCTTTTGATAAAGTAAACCATGATATACTTTTAAGGAAGTTAAATTCACTGGGAATGAGCTATCCTTTACTAAAACTTTATGCAACTTATCTTAGTGATAGGTGGCAATATGTATCATTCATGGGTGAGAAATCTGAGGCATTTATGGTGGAATCTGGTATACCACAGGGATCTAATCTAGGACCGTTACTTTTTGTGATTTTTATAAACGAAGTGCCTTCCTTAATTACATCTGAGTGTTTATTGTTTGCGGACGATTTAAAAATTTATACAAAAGTGAATAACTAAATGATCATCTTCAATTACAGTACGACATAGATAAAATATATAATTGGTCGCTAACTAATAAATTACCTTTTAACACTAGCAAATGTGTTGTTTTAACATTCAGTCGCCAAAAAAACCCTAGATATTTTTATTATGCAATGGGGGATAATAATAATAATAATAATAATAATGACTTTATTGCTCATAATAATACAGGATAATGAGAAAAAAACATAAAATGAAAGTATAGTACTACCAACGAGCAAAAGGCGACGTTCGCGCTTAACCACTAGATTCAGGAGAAAATAGCGATTAAGTGCGCTCTTCCACGCGGCCTAAAAAAAAGTATATATTATGCCAGGTGTGTGATAATAGTATTAACATCGGATAGGTATGTTGTTATGAATCTAACATGTTACTCAAATTAAAATTTAAGATGTTCGAATGATCCACTGGATATAATCTCTCTAATTTGTTGTTTGAATTTAGAAACGGGTAGTGTTTTTACGTTTCTAGGCAGCATATTGTAAATTTTTGCAATCTGATATGAGAAGCTTGGTCGAAAAAACGATGTTCTGTGAGGAGGAATAGTGATGGTTTCTTTAAAACCTACATTGATGTTGTGTGCTTCGGATCTTCTCTTCATTTTCTCATAAAGGTAGGATGGCATTTTCGTTAGCATGATCTTATGATAGGTTACAGCAGCATGTAGCAGTCTTTTATTATTCTGGTTTATCCAGCCCAATTTCTTTAGGTGAAGGGACACTGGGTTGCGTCGTCTTATACCGCAAATTAGCCGAACACATGAGTTTTGAATTCGCTGGAGCCTATTTCTATCGAATTGTGATAGCGCCGGGCCATATATAATGTCACCATAATTTAATTGAGATAATACTAGACTTTCACACATAATTGCTTTGGAGGATTGATTGAGGAGTTGCCGATTTGAATACACGAGCTTCAAGTTTGAAAATGCTTTTCTAACTATCGTTGAGATGTGATACGAAAAAGTTAAGGAGTCATCTAAATAAATGCCTAAATTTTTTTCACAGTTAGAAAATGTTAGTTCTTCGTTCCCTATTGACAAATTTATTTTATTTGTAACTTTATTTTTTGTTGACTTGCGCCCAAACAGCATGACTTTCGTTTTGGTTGCATTAATAGACAAGCAGTATTTTTTAGATGTATCCAATACATTTTGCAGATCTTCATTAATTCTTGACGATATTGTATCAGCTTCTGATTCTTTAAAATCAAGATACAACTGTGTGTCATCGGCGTAGAAATGTGAGTTCATGTATTTGAGATTCTTCTGAAATTGTGAAGTGTACAGACAATACAACATATACTCAATTAATGAGAGTAAATGAAATAACGGACCTAGGTATTTTATTCACTGGTAAGTTTAGCTTTAAATCACATATACTTAACACTGTTTCTCAATCATATAAATTACTTGGGTTTATAAAACGTACTGCCTATGCCTTTACTAATATTAAGTTAATTATAAGTATATATAACTCGCTTGTAAGAAGCAAGTTGGAGTTTGGTAGCATTATTTGGAGTTCACACATTAATTTAAGCTTGAGTCGCCAAATTGAAGCCATACAAAATAAGTTTGTGAAATATATCTATTTTAAAAAACACAAGATGTCTCCTAAATATGAGTCTTATGATCCATTAAGGTCAGAGTTTAGTATTGATAAATTAGTATGCAGGAGAAAACGTCGAGAATTAATTTTTCTTTATAAGTTGTGCAACAATTTAATAGGCTCAGCTGATCTTCTCAGTCAATTGAATTTCTACGTACCCTATCATCGAACCCGTCCTAGGAATTATTTATTCTTAACACCTTCAAAAAACTCGCTAGATAAAATATGTCAGCTATACAATAGCTTAAGTGATAATCTGGACACTGGACTGCTAGGAATTACTCTGAGTCAATTTAAAATATCTATTGCAGATTTAATATTAGAGAATTAGTCTTGTGTGTACATTCAGTCGTTTTTGTCTCATAAGCAATATGCATGCGTTGTATTAAGTTATAGTTTGTAACCACTGTTGCATAGAATAAGGGAAACCTGTTTGCTTCTGTAATAAAATAAATAAATAAATAAATAAATAAGTATAGGTATTGTATTCCCTTTGATAATAAATGAATTAAGAATTATTTGTACTTTAAAATTTGGTTGATTCCTGTATTTATTTGTGTTATCTAAAAATGTATTTATCAATTAATCTCCCAAGAGTAATGACTATTTATAACAAATCATAGGAATGTACAAATAGGTATTTAATAAATGCATAAATATATATTCGATTATGATGATTGTTTTCATTCATGGCGCAGTTTTAAAGATTTAGTGAAAACTTCCAAAAAAATAACTAGACCCGGCACTAGAAATTGTTATTGCCCCCGAGTCAACACTGCATTTGGCAAAAAATTCAGAAAATATTTTAAACTAGCAACATCGCGGCCATACCGAGTTAAAGGTCCAAGGTCATTGACGACGGAGCTGAAAATCGTTCGATGTTTTACCGGGATTCGTATCTGTTCTTTTTATAATCTGTGCCCGAACACCAAACTGCGGGTGTCAGAACCATCCTGTTAAAACCAATTTCAACTGCGCAAATTCCGGACAGTCTTAGAACAGTAATTGAATTAAATTCATTAGTATTTCATAGTCTGAAAATATGCGCTTTATGTCAGCGACGTCAATTGATGAATTCGATGGATTATAGATTAGTACTGAATTTGACAAACTACTTTGTTGACAGTTTATTGACATTGAATGTTAGTCAGGTTAGTCTCCATTTTGTGGTGTTTGTAAATTAGTTGAAGGCGATATTTATCAAATTGATACCACAGATTATAGAGAGAACAGATACGAATCCCGGTAAAACATCAAAGGATTTTCAGCTCCGTCTTCAATAACACAAATAATTACAAAAATCAACCAAATTTTGAAGTACAAATATAATTCTCAATTTATTTATTATCAAAGGGAATACAATATACACCTGGCCATCCAATATATATATATATCAATAAATTCTTGTTTATGATTACATATGCCTTGGAGGAGCATTGAGTGATAAGTGATAACCTTTTTGATTATAACATGAGTTATCACTTGATGGTCCTGGAATTTCAATATGTGTACCATCCCCACAACCAAATACATTTGGAAAGCTATTTGCACCTATTAGCTTGTTGAAAGCTTGTATATTTTTTATTTCCTTTCCATTTCTTGGCCATACTATGAAGTGTTTTGTTTTCCGTGAAAGCAGTTAGTACATCTTTAAAACTAGTCCATGTGTATGACCTTTACTGAAGCCAAACCTCTCTCCTATCAAAGAGTTAATGGCATTGCATCCAAAACAGGAAAAGGTGGTCTTCCTGGACATACCACAGATTTTTCTATCTGCAACTCTGTAATAAACATCTACAAGAAAACAAAACCAATTAAGCTATACTCGTAGTAAAATTCTTCAACTCACTTCAACAGATTCTTTAGACATTCTAAATTGCATTCGAAAATCGTTAAGATTGTAATTTTGTACCTCACTCAGTACATATCCCTCATTTTTCTTGTGACACTCCCTTACAATTCTTAATTCTTCTTCAGTATCAGAATCGGAGCTGCTACTGCTGCTGTTACTACTTGCAGAATTTATTTTATTAATTATAATTAAAATTGCCACCATCTCGACTAAATAAATTACGCAAAAACAATCTGTTCTAACCTACAAATGCTAAATCCATCGGAAACATCAGCTTTCAAGTTCGATGAAACTGATGACTAGTTCGATTAATCTACACTGAAATTACGAACGCATTAGCTGAATGTGTTCGATGAACCATCGGCAATTTACGAACGGTTTTATGGAATTGTACTTTATGTGCATTCTCAATCGCTGAATTTAAGAACTTGCCTTAAGCTTATCATTCACTTATAACTGTGGAAAAGTCATTTGATTTTTTAATTCTGTCATTACAACTGTCATTTAGCATTCTTAATGAATATATTATTTCAAACGAATAAATGTTTGTGACTCTGCTATATTTGGAAAATAAAATTCGCGTAGCTGGTTACTTAATTTCTTGAAGAATGGACAATTCAACAACACCAAGATCAAGAGCATGTATGACATGTTTGCGGAAAGCTTGGAAAATATTCAAAGAAATCTTACAAAATTATTTATTGGTGACAAGTTTGCGAGACAATTGGAAAGAAACCGAACTTCACATTATGAAAATTGGCTCAGAAATAGAAATAACATTTATATAAAATTCTACTGTCTGCACTAATATATTAGTTATTTCAACTTTATCCCAAACTTGGTCCTAAATTATATATTGGTGATATTGTGATTTGTTAGGTTTTCACGTTTACACCTGAGGTAATTATTGGAACTTATATAAATAGTTTAGGTATTCCACTTTCTTCAAATAATATCAGTTCTACTAATGTATATACAATAAAACTGAAGTAACTGACTAGTTCAAATGGAGAATTCAAACATATCAATCAATGTAATAGCTGTTGTGTTGGTGAGTTCTGTGATAGTAAACACTTTTGGTTTATCATCCACTTTTTATTTATAAAAAAACCCATAGCTTACACTAGTTTCAAATATAACCTAACTGTGAAACATATCCTGACAGAATGTGTTCATTATACTTTGAAACGAAAACAAAATCACCTGGAAGACAACATGAATATAATTTTAAATGAAGCTAAGAACCACATAAACTTATTGAAATACTTAAAAGACATTCAAATACTTAATGCCCTATAAAATGTTAAAATGTAATGTGACTATGTACACTGTGAATTTAATATTGTAACTCACTGTTATCGTGTCAATGATCTCAGTAGTCGAGACACGTTAATTTAATTAAAAAAATATATATATATATAACCATCAACTCCGGTCCGTCATCTGACAAACGTTCCAGTGTTTCCGTTAGCCAAAGTACCTAACAGAACATCTCTATTTCATAGATCTAATCCAATTTACAAGCTTGTACATAATCAACTATACATAAGTCATATTTCATTCATATTCCCCGTTAAACCCGGTTAGAGTATCTCGGTGAAGGTGGTGGGAGGCAACTACGTCATAATGACGTCAACATTAACAATTTCTGAAATCCTATTTCTTTCACTTTACGTTTACCCACTGTAATGTAAATATTACCTAACATTTATTTTTAATCCCAGAAAAAAATGGTTTTTTGTTTGTAATCCTCATTATTGTTCATGTCTATGAAAATTGAATATGAAAAAATTAAGTTGTGTGCAACCATGATCTGACCCCTGTTTTGCTAAACAATACTTCACTCTCCTAATCTTTACCATTTCGTAATATTTGTACATTTTCCCGTGTATTTCGTACTTCAACATCCACTCCATTAATTTCTAATTTGAATGTTTCCATATTATTTCTCTATCTATATTATTTTGTAAACAAATCTTCAAGTTCAGCCATAGAACACTTACTTTCTCTATGACATAAAATACTTCACTATTTTATGCTCTATGAGTTCAACTTTAACCACCTTTACCTATTAAGGAGCTGGTAAACCCAAAGGCAGGTAGGGGAGGTGTACCCAAACGGAAATGACGTCACGGTTAAACTCAATGAAATGGGATTATCAGCTTTAACCATGACGGGTAATGTGAATGAAATATACCTATATGCCTACCTTGTTTTTGAACTAAGAGGAGCGATTTGAATTTAAGTGGCATTTCTGAAGCCCAGTGGTTGGTGAAATTGCCGCCCGCTTCACACAGCTTTTTTGATACAATCTGACAACGATATTTGTCATTTTTGTGTTCATATGAAAATATCATAACTTCAAACAATGCACGACGTTTGAAAGAATAATCCAGCAGGGGACGCTTCTGTGTGGAGTTTGCGTGGTTGGGGTAGAATTCAGAACCTATAGTTAAAATATGAATCATTGTAGTTAGTTTTACCAAAATTCAATTGCATTCTTTCATTAGGCTAATAATCACCATTAAGAGACAGTCACAAACCACATATACCTAACCAAAAGACGGCCCTCTCCAATGAATTTTTTGGCTTCATCAAATGTGCTGCCATCTGTAGTTATCATGATATATCAAGAGAAAGTTAAGCATAAATCTATCAATTTCAAAGGCGATAAATTTAAAACTCCTGTCCATTCCATTTTTTAAAAATCCTGTTTTGAAACCTCTCAAGTCAGAAGTAACAATTTCAGGTTTTTGGCACTTAATGCATTTCCAAAGTAGAAAATACTTTGAAAGTGGTGAAATGCCAATAAACTACAATTGTTAGTTTTGACTTGAAAGAGTTTCAAATACCTTGTGGTTAATTATTAAAACGATATATTAAAAAAGAACACTCTTTATTTTAACAATAGATAAATAAACGATTTCTACAACATTTGTACAACATAAAAAATTGTAAGTTGGAAAATTAACAATAACTGCCACTTATTTTTGGTGGAGTTTCGATAACCAGCATTGGTGGGAAATGCAAAACAATTTTCTTTATTGTTATCTTCATTTAATTCTGTAGAAATTAAAAAAATACCTACGCTATTCTAATTCTAATAAAATAAGACGAAAAAACTTACCAGGTAAATGTAAAGTAGGAGGTACAAGTTTTTAAGTTTCTTTCATTCTTTCATCCGCAGTAACACTTTGCAACACAACAACGAACAAATCCCATTTTATAATTGTAGTCAAAAACACAAGAACAAAATGAAACAACTCAAGCACAGTATACTGTGCAAACACCATATAGAAACTAAAACATAATTTCATTTGAATAAACTTACAATATTTTTAAAGATTGGAAATATCAATTTAGTGTGGATTTATGCAGGAACATTTAACAATTATCAATTAGCAGTTAACATTTAACATTTATCATTTAACAATTAGTAAAACTGCCATCGTTTATGCAGACACAATTATAAATTAGGAGAAAATAGTAAGCATGCGCAAAAGCCCGAGATTCTAGTTACAATAACCCTACATTTTTATGTCTATTTGTGCATTGGAACAATTTTGAAGATGTATAGTAGAATCGAAGACTCTTTCATTTATTAGTACAACTTGAAAATAAACAAACACCCAACATAACCCCAAGTCAACCGCTTTTCTATGAAAAAAGTAAGGATCTGCGTACTAGTTGCGCACTAGATGAAAATTCGGTACATTTAATTTAAGAAAGTTGAAAGTTGGCCAACTTCGTAATTGTTAAATGATGAATGATAATTGTTAATTGTCTGCATAAATGGAGTCATAGTGAAATGAGCAGTTCAACTTATATATATAATCTTAAAGCCCTTCTACCACTTAGTGGTGTAGGGTGTGTTGCAGCTATTCTTTCGTCACGAATTTTTTCCACTCTTTCCTATTTTGAGCTGTCCTTCGCTTCTATCCAGCTTCTTCCTCTTTTATCCAGTAATCCAGCTATTAGGTACCTTATCCCAAGTTTTTCTTGGTCTGCCCCTTTTTTTATTTTTTTTTATTTTTGCTTTCCATATTCTCTTTACTGGTCTTCGTTCATCCATACGTTGTAAATGTCTCCACAATTGTAGTTGTCTTTCTTCTACAAATTCTAAGGTTGATTGTATACCCAGATCTTTTCTGATATCTATGTTTTTCATTCTATCCTCTTTTGTTACACCTCTTACTCTTTTCAAATATTTCATCTCTGTCGCCTGTATTTTACTTTTTTGTTGTCCTTTTAACACCCATGTTTCACATCCATATGTAAGTATTGGTCGATATATTGTTTTGAATACTTTTAATTTAGTTTTTTTAGATATTTCTTTTTTGTTGATAAATTTTGTATTCATGGCATAGTATAGTTTGCTAGTTTTAACTATTCTATTATTAATATCTGCTTCCTGTGTTCCGTTTTCGTCTACTATTGTTCCAAGGTACTGAAAATGTTCAGCTTGCTCTATTTTGTCTGTATCTATTCTTACATTTATTTCCTCTTTGTCGTCTCCAATGACCATAACTTTTGTCTTGTTGTTGTTTATTTTCATTCCCATGTCAATCATTGCTGCATTCTACACATTTATGTTTTCTTGTAGCTCTCTTTCATTTTCTGCTATTAATACCTATGACATCGTCTGCAAGTGCTCCTTCACTGATGTATACCCTGCACAATTGTAAATGTCCCACACATACTTTTTTACTCAGTTTTGTGCATTTCTTTATGATCTCATCCATGTAGATAATAAATAACAAAGGGCTTAGGCTCCCTTCCTGTCTTAGTCACATACATATTTGTATTGAATTTTTCTGACATATTGTTATTTCTTATGACTGCGTTCTCATTTTTCTCATAGATGTTCTGTATTATTCATATTATTTTTGTATTCAATCCCCTTTCTGCTAATATTTTCCACATTTTTCTTTAGGTACTCTATCAAAGGCTTTTTCTAGATCCAGGAAAGCCACGAATAATTTCTTTTTTCCTGTGCCGCTTTTTCTGTCAACTGTTTGATAGTAAATATGTGGTCTTGGTTACTTCTACTACTTCTAAATCCACTCTGTGACTCCTCTAGTGTATTTTCTATTGTCGATCTGTATCTCCAGTATCTTCTCCAACATTTTCATTGCGGTGCTAATTAATGTTATTCCACGATAGTTATTGCAGTCTTTCACATCACCTTTCTTGAAAATTGGTAAAGTTAGTGCTTTTTGCCAGTCTCTTGGTAGCGATTCTTCTTCTATTATTCGATTAAAAATTTGTAACATCATATCTTTCCCTTTTTGTCCAACGTTTTTAATCATTTCTGACGTGATTTTGTCATATCCAGGGGCTTTTCCGTTTTTAAGTTCTGTTATAACCTGTTCTATTCCCTCTTCACTTATTTTCATTTCTGCATCTTCTTGCATACCAATTTGTACGTGTGCTTCTCTTTATCTTTTGTTTCATTAAGTAGTTCCTGATAATATTCTTTCCATCTTTGCATACTTTCTTCGTCTTCTGTTAGTATTTCTCCGTTCTTATTTTTTATAAAGTATGTATCTCGCTTTTGTTCTGTTTTCATATTCTTTAATGCTTTATAAAAGAGTTTCTGATTTGCTTTGCAGTCTTCTTCTATTTTCTCTCTAAACTTTCTCCATTGTTCGCTCTTCGATGTTTTAATTAGTTCTTTTGTTTTCTTCCTTTCATCCTTATATTTATTATATTTCTCTTGTGTTCTATTCGATAAGTAGTTTATCCATGCCATTTTCTTATGTTTCACTTGATTTTTTATTTCTATTTTCCACCATGAAGTTTGTTTCATATTATTTTGTTTTCTATGTATTCCACACACCTTTTTTGCTATACTTAGGATAGTATTTTTGAAGTAGTTCCATTTATCCTCTATACTTCCGTTTTCTACTTCTTCATAATCAAGTTTTTTGTCTATTTCCTGTTCATATTTCAGTGCAATTGCTTTATTTCTTAATTTATAGGTTTTTATAGATTCATGTTGCAGCTTCTCTCTTAATGTAGGTGGTTGACTTATTTTTTCATCGTCTTTAAATCTACTTTAAATCTACTACATAATGGTCACAGCCGTTTTCTGGTCCTCTCTTAACTCTTGTGTCTTTTATTGTATATTGATATTGTCTTTCTATTACTATCTAATCTATTATCGACTTTTCATTCCTACTCTTTACTTCCCTTGTGTATTTGTGGATATCCTTATGCTGGAACCATGTATTATAATAGTTATTATCAAGTAGTTTATTAAACAAAAATCGATCATTCTTTTTCCATTGTTATTTCTAAAATTATCTCCGTAGTTTCCAATGACGGTTTTATATTCCTCATCTTTCAGACCAACTCTACTGTTAAAATCACCTATTATGTATAATCTTCCTTCGGATTTTTCTATTGTTTCTGTCAATTCATCCCAAAATGTCTGCTTATCATCAGCTTTATCATCTTCAATTGGTCCGTACGCTACGATTATTGTTCTTTTCTGGTTTTTGTTCGTTTTAATTTCTATTGTCAGTATCCTCTCTGACCACGCTTTCCAGCTTTGTATCGGTGCTTCTAATTTCTTATGTATTAAAAATCCTACTCCTGCCACTGCTCTTCTTTTTTTTTCATTTTCGGTTTTCAGTTGTAATATTTCCTCTTCATATTCTTTCTGTTTTATTCTCATTTGTTTTATTTCTTTCGATAGTTTGTTTACAGATTCTCCCATTTTTTCTATCATTCTCATCAAAGAATCCATGTTTTCTTATATTTTTCTATAGCCTTTTTTTGGTGATTTCCTGTCGAATCTGCTTCTCTTGAGCTCATCATCTTGCTGGTCTTCCTCATCTTTCCAATCACTTTTTCTTTTTTTTACAACTTCATCTTCACTTTCCATTTTTATTAAAATCCGATCCTGTCTTTCCTATGGTCCCAATATGCTGATTGTCTGACCACTAATATTTTTCTTATCAGTTTTGTTAATGTATTAATTTGTTGTTTTTATGTTCTATTCTCATAAATGTTATACTGGTTACTGGCTATTTGAATGAATATTTTAGGTTTTCTTACTTGTTTTTGATATTGAATTGTCTAAATTTCTTTATATTAGACAATGGATGTTGTTTTTCGCTTTCTTATTGTCCAAACGCACTTTGAGGTCTTACCTATATACTATATTATTCACTTTTTAAATTTGAGTTTTAATACGTATTGTCAATATAAGCCACTTTTCACTTTCTTGCCAGAACCGAACTAGTAGTTCAACTTATAATTGATAAATGTTAATTGCTAAATGCTAATTGATAATTGTTAAATGTTGCTGCATAAATCCACACGTAGCAAACTTTTAAAATGAATCTCATTGATTGAAATAAAACAAAAGAAAGTTTGTTTAGAAAACAAATGAAAAAATCAACAACTTGCATAAATTTATCAGAAGGAGAAAGACGTAGAAAAATAGGAATTGAAATTTAAAGTAAAAATCTTAATAAAAACTATATAAAATATTCAAAAGATTAACAATAAATTATTTACCTATATAAACATAATTATAATATAAGAAACCAGTAATAAAATAAAAGTGAAATAAGTAAGTATACTTACAAAGTGCCGGTAAGCGAACATCTACCTCTGAATTTATAATTTTAATTAACACGAACTGATATATCTGGCATCGTTTTGTCTATATAACTAAGAAATTTTCCAACGAACAGACTGTGTAAAATCCACAGTTTTGAAGAAGGAAGTACCGGATTTGATCCTCAGCTGACAGTCTGTATATATTCTGCAGGCCTTTCCCACATTTTCCAACCCATTGAAACCTTCGAATTTACAGAGAGAATAAAAGCATAAACTAACAAACTTTCGGGAACTGTTCATAATTTATTCATTTATTGATTTAAAAAAATTGGATTATTGCTTAAGGGCCCGTTATTGAATGAAAATATGACCGTAAAAACATGGCTTACGTTTTTCATTCAGTTAATTTTTATTAATAATTTTAGGTGAGACATAAGGTGTTATATCGATTGCCAAACTGTTAAGGTAGTGTGCATCATAATTTATATGGGTTTCTTGTTAGTAATAAATTCAACAGACGTTGTCAAATATCCCCAATTTTGGGCAATGAAGATTGAAATGATATAAAGGTGATACATCCTTCATAACAGTATTTTATAGACAAATGTGTGACAATGCAGCGAAAATATTGTTATTTTATCAAGAACTGAATGAAATAAAAGCGGCATAATTAGCGCCGTAATTCAAATATGGTAGCCAAAAACTCTGTCTTATTTGGTTGAACCGATTTGGCATCAGAGGGAGCTGACTGAATCAGTATCATTCGAGTGATAGGTATATATCGAGAGGATAGTTTCCGATATGAGACTCTAATTTTCCAATCCAGTGTTGCCAGAGCGGGTACAATTGTATCAGATTTCGTACTCTCGATAATCTAAATGTACACTGGTACAACGTGTGTAATGCAATAATATTGGCTTGTTAACTTTTAATAGCGAAAGTATTAGTTATACACGAACGACTTCAAAGCGTTTTTCATATAGACAATCAAAGATCTCGCATTATATCTTCTCTTTATAATAATAAATCACATTAAGCTAAGTTAGATGTTTAAAAGTGATTTCATTTATTTATATTGATTTATTCAATTGAATGTTGTTTGTTTTTGTAGGTTTGAGTAAAATTAAAGGATTTGTCATGGTTTTTTAATATTTTCGGTATTTAGGCTATGATCTGGTAAATAATTTAGGCAGTAGCTGGCAACAATGTTCTTGTTTTCGTTCCAGTTTAGGATAGGATAGAGTTACCTCTGTGGTTTTAAAAACGTAAAACAAACATGACGTACACACGGAGGAAAAAAAAGCGTCATACAAAATTTATATACAGTGTGGAAACCACTTATGGAATAAAATTCTTTAAGTCATTATTTTAGAAAATTATAAAATATGCCGAGACTCGTCAACTTTTGAATTGAGTTGTGCGTTATGTTAACATAAATGTAAATGTACAGGGTGACTCACGCAAGTATGCCATAGTCGGTGTTTTCTTTTTAATGAACCGATTCCAAAAAACTAAATAATGTATGGTCAATTATGGATTTTACAGGGTGAAATTTTAAAATTAATAATTTATTACACTTGAAATATTGGTACTTTTTAAAATTAGCTAAATATGGATTTATCAAAAATCTAAACTAACTAATTATTAGACGTATTTGTATATTAAACAAAACCTGCTACGCCCATGAATTTTATCATAAATACCTAAAAATTGCCTAAAAACGCCAATAATTAGACAAAATCGGTAAATAATGTGGATTGTTTTAAATCGGTAAATAATTTGGATTGTTTTCTATTCTGTCAGTTGTTGATGTGTTGACAGTTTATACTGGAAAAGTAAAATCTTCCCCAATAAATGGATTGGACGAAGAGGTACTATCGAGTGGCCAGCTAGATCGCCAGACCTTACGCCGTTAGATTTTTTCCTGAGGGGTTATCTCAAGAACAAAGTATATGCAACACAACCAACTAGCATTGTAGACCTCAAAGATAGGATAACTACAGAAATACGGAATATTTCACCTCAAAACTTTAAACGAAGTTAAGGAGTTCTATAGGAGACTGTGCTATTGCCAACAACTAGGTGGAGAACATTTTGAGCATTTATTTTAATGTATTAAAATCAAATACATCAGGTATTTTATGTAGGTATGTGTTTGATAACTGTAAAAATAAAAATTTCACCCTGAACAATTCATAATTGACCATACATTATTCAGTTTGTTGAAATCGGTTCATTAAAAGGATTTCAAAAATATGCAAATATGTATACAGGGTGTTTCATTGAAAAAACAACACCGACTATGGCATACTTACGTGAATCACCCTGTACACTTACATTTATGTTTACATAACGCACAACTCAATTCAAAAGTTGACGTATCTCGGCATTTTTTATAATTTTCTAAAATAATGACATAAAGAATTTTATTCCATAAGTGGTTTCCACACTGTATAAAAAATAATCGAAATAAGACGGAAAAATAATAGAGATATAAATTTTATAATAAATAGGGTCACAACGTATCAACAACAAATCAGATAATAATTCACCCTCGTTGCCTCGTTACCTCTGGTTAACAGATAAGAAATGTAGGTAAATTAAATCGAAAACTATAACATCTCAATAAACATATCACTCGGTATTGTATCGAATGATACAAACTGGCATGTGAAGTGGGGATCAGTGGGGAGCGACACGTGATTATTTGTCCGGTACACGGTTGATCAAGTATTTATTCAAGATTATAATAGTAATCAACCATTGACCACTTATTTGGTCAACTAAATTACCAGTTCCGAGAATATATGATCCAAATTTTGGATAAAACCATATCCTCTCCCCATCTTGTGGTTTTCAGTGGAAGCTGAGGTTCATTATTTTACCGTAGTGGCTAATAACGGAGCCTTAAAAGGAACTAAAGCACAGACCACTTACCCTATAGACAACCCGCGCAGGTTACATGACCTTGAACAAAAATATAGTTATAATCCTGTTCATCGGATGTCGCTAGTAGTCTGAGTAGGCAAATATCATAGCTCACGATTGTAATGCTGGTTGCCATAATCGGAAGTTCTCCTGTTAAACGAATCCAAAGTGATGTCGCTACTCGCGGTGTGGCTCCATTAGTTACTCACTCTTACCGTGTGTCCCGCGACACGTTCTTCAATTTTTATATTTCTCTATGTCATTGTCCAGCCCTCCGAAGCACGGACGTCTTCACCACAGAGTACATACTCTATGTACTCTGTGTCTTCACATATAGAAAACCATGGCCACCTAGAACACAAGGCCGGAATCCTAGATGTGGCAACCTGGCGCACCTGTCAAATAGTGGGCCGATGAGAACGACTTGTAGGCCTAAAAATGAAAGAAGGCTCAGGCTGTGGAGTTTACTCGAGAGCACTGAGCCTCAAGATTAAGTGGGGAATGGGAAACAATACCAGCGTGGTTCAAACAGAGCTGGCTGGTATCTCAATTGCCACAAAAGAACTAAAGGTACATTTACATTCAATTACGCGCGTGCTTAAGCTTAAAATTTGCTCGCTTGACATATGACGTCTCCATGTATCCATTTACATTGAAAATTTTAATTTTGCTTAAGCTTGAGCGGGCTTGTTCTTCTGCTTGACAAATGCAAGCAGAAAGACAATTTCATTTAAAATTTTAAGGTTATGTTATGATTGTTAAGTAGATATAGCTAAGCCGTTTCTAGCGCACTACTTCAAAAATCTCCGCTTGGTGGCGCTGAGAGTGGCGGCGCGCGCGTTGTAATTTTAGGCCGCCATTTTTAGTCCTGTTGTATATTTAAAAATCTGAAAAAAACTTCAGTGAGATTCGATCCCACAACCTTCGCGTCTATAGCGAGGCATTCAACACATGCTGCCATAAGCTCTCATGCATATTATTAGCGAAGAATGGTATGGCTGCTGCAATGTTAATCCGGGGGTCGGTGTGGAGGTAATCTACGTAATCGAGAGTATAGATATACCGGGGATGGTTGAAAGTAGCGCAATAATGCTGTCAAAAAGGCACTAACACCTAACTTCGTTACTATTGGTCCGATTTGAATGGAACAAACGGCA
>CAJUYG010002949.1:0-18396 GCA_910591675.1 Galerucella calmariensis
TCATCCCCGAGAACTTTCTTGACAATTTCGACAAAAACAGCCCGGAAATTATTGGAGGCGCGAAATCACGATTTCACGTCAAAAACGACATTCCCATCACCTGGTGCACCGCAACCTGCGCTTGAACATCGTCTCGGAGGGTTTTCCAAACAAAATCGAAAAAGGTGAACCGAAAATCGTTATAAGGGTTTTTTGGGGCCACCTAATCAGAATTTTGCGTGGGAAACGTCCCTCTGAACACCTGATGCGCCGTACCCTGGCCTCGAACGTCTTTTCCGTGGGGCTCTCCGAATTTCTAGGGGAAGGAGGGAAACTCGACGCCCGGGGTTTTTCGGGTGGCGGAATACAAATATGGCATCGACGAACCCCCCGGACACCTGGTGCACCCGAACCTCGACCTGGACGTCATCCCCGAGAACTTTCTTGACAATATCGACAAGAACAGCCCGGAAGTTATTGAAGGCGTGTTTTTTGACGTCGAAAACGACGCTTCCACCACCTGGTGCACCGGAACCTCCGCTTGAACATCGTCTCCGAGGGTTTTCCAAATAAAATCGAAAAAGGTGGACCGAAAATCGTTATATGGGGTTTTTGGGTCGTTCGAGGCCAGGGTACAGCGCACCAGGTGTTCAGGGGGTCGTTTCCCTCGCAAAATTCTGATTAAGCGGCCCCAAAAAACCCTTATAACGATTTTCGGTTCACCTTTTCCGATTTTGTTTGGAAAACCCTCTGAGACGATGACCAAGAGCAGGTTGCGGTGCACCATGTGGTGGGAATGTCGTTTTCGACGTGAAATCGTGATTTCGTGCCTCAAAAAACACGCCTCCAATAATTTCCGGGCTGTTTTTGTCGATATTGTCAAGAAAGTTCTCGGGGATGATGTCCAGGTCGAGGTTCGGGGGCACCAGGTGTCCGGGGGGTGTTCGCCGATGCCATACTTGAATTCAGCCACCCGAAAAACCTCCGAGCGCGGAGTTTTTTTCGTTCCCCTCGTGATTTCTTGGAGAGTCCCACGGTGACGAGGCTCATCGGCGTTCCTGAGCCCCAGGTGTCCGGGGGGTCAATTTCAACATCATAATCGTGATCAGCGCCCTCGAAAACCCCCGGGTACCCGATTTGAGCCAGTTCTGACTCTTATTTACAGAGGCCTCCCAAAAGATGCATTTTTCGCATGTATTTTTGACTGCAGCGATGCAATTCCCGATTTGTAATGGGAACAAAGTAGGTACATTTTTACAAATGATTTTCCGAAGCGAATTCCGATCCGTCTTTAGGGAAAAAATTCCGAACTTTGAGTATTTTTTGTGTTTTATCCGCTCGACTATACGGGTCTTCCCATTGCGATGAACTTTGAATCATCGGGAAATGTCAATTTTTTGCCCAGTTATCGAACAATAGATCTTTTTAACGGAAGACATCTTGTGGTTGCGGTGACCGTTGTCCACCTATAGATTTATATAGGAACTAATAGAAGCTAACTGTAATATCAAATGGAAACTGTAACTTAGAGGTTGGACAGGTGTACCCATGGAGCTACACCTGTCATAAAAGTGGTATCGGTTTCGCCATTTTACTACCACTTCTCTGTCAACTTGACATTAGTATTGTTTTGTGGATGTGAATTGGGTATTTTTGGATTTTCTTTTTGTTAGTGTCGTTTTTTTCTGGTGTCTTGTGCTTCACGAAGTTGTACAAGTAGAGACAGTGTAAATACGAAAAAATCATCAGGAACAACATATCATAGGTTAGTAAACAATCGAAACAGGACTGTACTGGAATATATTTCTTTGTGCTTCAATAAGTTGTATTTAACTTCATATTATATTATTGGAACTTTAGTTCTTTACGCCAGGTTATGTTTGAGCGACCAGGGGTCGCGACGCAAAAGATCTGACCGTTACGCGTTACGTTACGCTACGTTGCTTCGTTATGTGCCTTGCCTTCTTAGTCTCTCTCTCTCGTTTACGAAGCAGCGATTCATAATAATAATATGCTCCTGCCGGGATTCGAACCCGGGCCGCCCGCGTGCAATGCGAGCATTCTAACCACTGAACTACCGATGCTATATTGAAATTCTATGCAAAGCTGGTATTCGCAGTGCTAGTGATCTACTTGAATTTGTTCGGATAAATTTTTACTATTATTTCCATAATTTTTTTGCGCGATTAAGGGGTCTAGCTACTTTTCGAAATACAGGGTGATGAAATTTTGAAAACTTGAATGTTTTAATTCGATAACTTTAAAATGGATGGATACATTGATTTGACATTTGGCAGGTAGTTTTTAAATGTAAAAGGGCATATTTTGAAAGAAATTGTAGTTTGTGCAACTAGTGTGGATATGATGGCCATATCGCACGAGAACGAAGATGGAGCACGACGCCGTAGGCGGAGTGCTCAATCTTTCAAGTGCGATATGGACAATCCACACAAGTCGAGCAGCATATTTTTTCTACGACCCACTTAGGAAAAAATCTAGAAAATAAAAATTTCTATAAACTGTAATATAACTTCAAATTAAAAATTTAACAATTCAATTTTATGTTTCCACTAATTTTGTGATAAACGTACAGTTCTTGAATGTCCAATTTGTACAATGCTACAGTTTCCTTTTTTACTTATTTTTTCTTGACAACGGTAGCTGGAACGCTACCGAAACGTTGAAATAAAGAATTTAAAAATATTGTGGTTTAATTTCCCAAGAAATTAAAAAAAGAATGAATAATATACCACAAGGAACATACAGAAGATATATTATTTTATGTTTGTAGATTTCTTAGAACTCCATCAATAAGAGATATGTGGTTGAAATTTGTGAAATGAGGTTCTTGGCTGCCAACAAAATACAGTGTTTCTATATTATCAATTTCATCTTGTCAAAAGGACGATAATGTGCACTTTAACGAAGAAAACCACCTCTAATCAAAAATTCAAAAAGCCGCTACGCTATAACTAGGTGAAAAAGAATATCACTAGTGAATATATTTTTATTGATTGAAAATTTAAATTAAAAAACAGCTGCCGTGACCCACAAATTGAGCTCAAAGTAAAGTCTTCAGGGACTTTTCAGGAGCTTTGTCCCTTCATTTAATGGACTAGGTATTAAGAGTTAAGTACTCTATTTTGTTTTGCCAGGGTTAAGAGTTTTCGAAGGCAGTCTCGGACGAGTCTATATCTGATCTGGGGACATGCTAAATATTTCAGTGCTGCATTCGAGAGTTTAAGGATCTTTTGGGCTTCATGACCCATTTCAATATTCAATTCCAAAATACGTTTCGATAGAAAAGATTTCAGTCTAGGATACAGATGCAAATTTCCAAACGATGCTTGGGTATTACACCTGTGTCTGGCACCATGGATTCCAGCTCCTGCTCCTATGCCAGTCTTAGATCCGTCTGTTCACCACACCAACTTTCTTTCCTGACTGCATGCTTCCTACCTATTCAAGCTTAGCTGTATGCATGGTTGGTTGTCGTTAATTGTGGCTATAACATGTTATCACTTCTCCTATCGCCTGTTTGGCAGCCGTTATGGCAATTTTCCTTTCATTTGTTTCGTCAAGTAGGGGAGCATTTTGGTTTAGGTTTTCATCCAGAATTATATCCCTACAGCTGCACGTTGAAGAGGCTCGGTAGTTCTAGTCTTGCAAGCTTCCTTTTCCTGGTGAAGGGAAATAGCGCAGTTTTTGCAGGATTTACCCATATGCATTTCAAGATCATCTTCATACCCCGGGTACGTATAGCCCCTTTCCGCTCAAATCCTCCAGGATTTCATCTATGACGAGGTCACAAAGCACGGGTGATGAGAGTTCTCCATGGGACTTCCCTTCATTATCGGGACCAACATGGTATCTCCAAATAAGGTTGTCTTGCTGTGGAGCCCATGATTAGGGAAAGAGAAGGACTCGATATGGCACGTGAGGTGTAGGAGTGATAGAAGGGAGAACATGACGGAGAGTGTGTTGGTAGGAATTCCCTTGGGTATAAGTCCAGCTCTGTCTAGGTACTGGTTAGGACCCATTCGAACACAAGTTTCCATCTCGGCTCGAAAAAAAATCTACCGACATGTAGTGTCGTCTGCTCCACGCCTTGCAACAGCATCCAATGACAATTTCTTGATTTCCTAGAACAGACTCGACTCTCCAGGGTCTCGAGCTTGTGTAAGGCTGTAGAGAGGAGGTCATAGAGAAATAATAATATATAATATTTTGTGTATGGTAAGAATGTTTTATCTTAGTAGGTTAATCTCAACGATTATACACCCTACAGGATTGCTTATTCGCTTAAATCTTTCGTCGGTGAGTGGGAACTTGCTTACGTCACCAGTGGACCTAGACCAATTTAAAATATATTGCAATCGTCAATACTTTTCACGTTTTTCTTGTGTATTTGCAAAAAATAATAAATTAATTTTTTTTTTGGTGATATGTTATTTAAAAAATTATATTTAGTAGTATAAGTAGTTATAAAATATAAATTAACGATTGGAAAAATAACTTTGAATTGAAGAAACTTGCTTATAATTTATTTTGCACAGAAAGAGAAGCAAATCTACGAGCTGTGTTTATGGGTTAATTGATGGGTAAACTCAGCATTATAATATATTTTTTTCTTATGGGGAAAATAAAATAGACGCCTTATGCACTGCTAAAAAATTTATTAATAAACAATTTTTTTCAATTTTTTTAAAACCTCTATCATCTCTTCTCGTATTCACACTTTTCTCTCCAACCGTTTTTTTTTCTGGGATTGATAATTATTATAATTAATCCTAAAAATTATTCGAAGTTTACAAAGAAGGATTCATACAAGCAAAATTTAAAACTTAGATTACTTTATAACAAAACTGAGAACATATAAAACCATGTAATGTAATTTAGATGTTTATGCCAGAAACTGAGAAACTAAGGCATTCTTTTTAGTTTTAGCTTATATCTTAATTTCTTATTTTTTGCATGATCATTTACATTACATTTTACATGGTTCTCTGTTCTAAGTTTTAGTTTTCAATTAATTTTTATTTTTGCTACCATGAATCCACCTTTAAGTATTTGAAATGTGCACATTGAAACTCGAATCCAAAAATTTTGTATTTATACTGAAATAACGTGCTTCGCATTTATAGACTTTTTTGATTGACAATTATTAGAGAAGTTTACTTACCACCTTTATTAATAAACAACACCTTCAAAATTGAAAAAACTGATAAAATAACGTCAAAACACACGATTAACCATAAAATTAAAAAGGTTAGGTCCAGTGATGACGTATTCGTACGACTTGAGCGAGGCGAACACGATGGTGTGTTCTTTTCACAGAATTTGCTCGAGCAGATCAGCTGCTCTGTTCACTTGAATGATTTTGCGTATTCTTTTTAAGCGCTCGTTTTGAACAGAGCTGAACTATCTCTTCCCCTCTTGCCCCTAACTGCACTACCTCTTGTAGGTGCTCGGCTCTGCCGTTTAATTGATCATAGCCTAAAGACATAAGGAGCATTCTTTTTAAGATTTCCTGTTCACTTTGGTCACCCGCTCAGGTTGAAAATTATCTCAACAGAGCTGAACAGAATAGTGTAAAAAGAACACAACAAGAGTTAAATGGAAATGAGCAATCCTGTAGTGTGTATAATCGTGGGTTAATCTGTGTGTCAGATCACAGAGTACACCAGACGGTGTACTCTGTGGTCAGATGCACAGATGTTAGATAGCGAATACACGAAATGAGATTGACCGGAACATGCTACTATCGCCACCTGCCTACACCCGGTGTGATATTGAACAAAGACGTATTTATGCCGTTCCAATGTATCAGAAAAAGAATTCGTCTCATGTTTTCACCGAACTAACTTTCCTATGCTACTTGTGTGTCTCTAATGTCATGCAAAAAATAAGTGACACTTGACATCTTCTTACTTTCTGTGGTGCTATGACGTTTTGTTTTTGTAAATCATATGAGATTTGTACTTATCATTATTATCATTATTTTAATGATTTGTTTGTAGGAAATATTTAGATAGTAGATTATAACATGCTATCATTTGATTATCATTAACTAATATCGAACACAATTTAATTGAAATAACCAAAATATTTTTGTAATATTAAATAGCTAATAATGCCCCGTGAACATTCTGATACAGTGGCAAATAACTCTGGTAAGTTTTTATTTCTCCTTTATTGATAAATAATTCACATTAAATGCGTTTAATTTTATAGGTTCATATTTAGTGTTTAAACTAGGAATATCACTTACGTTATTTATTATACACTATGAAAAAAGAATATCTATAATATTCTTTAAAAAATCAGTGTCTTCAGTATTATATGAAATTGTCTTGTTTCATTGTGTGTCATATAATATATTAACATTTGCTAGCATTTTCTCTTTTGGAGGAAAGGTTTGCTGTATGGATAAAAAGCAGATATATTATACTAGGAAAATTTCCTTTGTCTTATTTTTTATTAAGTACCACATATACAGTTAATACAGTACTTTGTTGGATTTTAAAGATTACTGTTAGGTTCAACACAAAGACTCTTTGGAGGATCAGATACTGCATTTGTTTCAAATATATCTAGTTAGTCCTGTTTTTATAAACATCTGCTATCCAAAACACTGATGACTCAGTCAAAAGAAAAGTTTTATTATTTTTATTGATATTACTTGTAAGTTCCTAACCTTTAGCAGTGCATTTTTATATATAGACCTACCAGTATTAACATATAATAAATGTGGAATACATGTCTTTTCAATCTATAATTCACAAAAAATCATCCGTTTGGAGAAATAAACACTTTTGAAATTTTTGGTGGCAGGATTATGTTCAGGGTCAGAATATATCAGGTACACATACCACATTCTTTCAAACAGCAGTGGTACAACCCAAAAAGTATAGTTTCTTAATGACAATATATACTAATTCTCGAAATACATAATTGGCTTAGCAGCGAATATTTTTTTTGTAGAAGAAGATGAAGAATTGGAAAGTAAAACATCACCAATAAGTTACAAAGACCGACGCAGGGAAGCTCATACACAAGCAGAACAGAAACGACGCGATGCCATCAAAAAAGGATATGACACTTTACAAGAACTGGTTCCAACTTGTCAACAGCCAGATGTTTCAGGTAAATTAGACTGGTTAACACAAGTTTTTGTCCTGGGCACTCAATAACAAATTTTCAATTTCTTCCATATAATAGTTTTTTTTTGTAAAAGATGATAAAATTGTACTTTATCTTACGTCAAAACACAGCTCATTATTCTCATTATTTAGCTTCAAATGCTCTCCTTTAAATCAAAATATAGTGCAGCCTGCCAACCCTTCTACTCATCTCATTTCTAAGCATGTAATAACCAGCCGACGTAGGACGAGGAATTTTCAAAATTCTACCATTGCATGGACATTCTCTTTCAAATAGGTTTGAGTGGGTCTTCAGTTTTTTTAATATTTACATAAAGTGTAGATCTCCCTTGCTCCGTTACATTCCTTACATGAACCTAATTCTCTGTATTTCTTTTCTATTCTGCTTATCGTAAATTGAGATTCATGATCTGAAGACTTGTTTCAAATTGATAGTTTCTACATAATTTCAGGTTATAAGCTAAGCAAAGCAACTGTACTTCAAAAATCCATAGATTATATACAATACCTTCAAATGCAAAAGAAAAAACAAGAAGACGAACGTAACGCTTTGAGAAAAGAAGTTATAGCCTTGAGGATAATGCAAACCAATTATGAACAAATCGTTAAAGCCCAACAATCCCAACCTGGACATACCGAAACTAGAGTTTCAGATGATGTTAAATTCTCAGTGGTAAGAATAATTTGCCGCACTCGTTATTTATTAATACTATTATTATTATTTACTTACCTATACCTATACAATCAGTCTCTTTTATTTGGTCCATGGTATTACCATCATTTTTTTTAGTTTCAGGCAATAATGGACGAACTTTTTTCAACGTTTAGTGCTGTATCTGTGAATAATTTTTCTGATTTGTCGGCTGGTGTATTTAGTTGGTTAGAAGAATGTTGTAAACCTCAAACACTTAAAGACACCGTATTTCAAGTTTTACGTAAGCATAATACACAAATGCGAGGATAACATCAACTAGTGTGTTTTAATTTTATTGGGTAAGATACAGTAATTTTACAGTTCTATAAAATTTCCTTCCAGATTCAGGACTTTTTAGTTGTTCCTGAGGAGAAGGCAGACGAATAACACAGGGATATCTGACGTGTACATATTTCTATCTGTTGATGACTCCAAATTAGTGTGGATTTATGCAGCAACATTTAACAATTATCTGTAAAAAAATGTGGAAAATCTTCATTTGGATAGTGATCGTAGAAAAAAACATTTATGTGTGATCATATTTCAGGAAGTTTCGTAATATAACTTGTGTATTTATTGTTTCAGGTATTGGTGCAGTGTATTACCTAATTGAGTTGTTTTGTTGATTTTTTTAACGTTTACCTATTTTTAATTCAATTAGTTTATGTTGTAAAGTGATATATGTATTTTGATTATTATTAATTATTAAAGGCTATTATAACAATTACTCTATCATTATGATATAGACTTTATAGGTTAGAATCGGTCAATTATTTCTTTATATATTGAATTTCTTGAGACTACTTTGAACCACTATTTAAATTAGTTTACCGCATGAACCGTCATTCCAGAACTGAAAAAGAATTGATATGTATGTAGGTGTGTGTTTTGGGGTGACATTCACTGAGACCTAAAAGATCTATTGTGCCCCCTTACTTCTACTCAGTTTCTGAGGAGAGTCTCAGAAGCTAGTAGTTCCCTTAGTCCTATTTCCCGGAGGAATTTTATGATGTCTGCAGGCTTCAACTTAGGCAAATGTTCCTCTTCTATCCAGTAATCTCCTAGGTGCTGTGCTCTAGGATTCAGTTGTACCAGTGCAGTCTCCGTAGGTAAGCATGCTGACATGGGTGGAGAGGTAGTCTCTCTAGGATTTCCGTTCTAATATGGTTATCAATAGCCTTTTCCATCGTTTTGAGTACAAACGATGTTAGACTAATTGGTCTAAAGGATTTGGGGTTTGTTGTGTCCCTTTTTCCAGTTTTTGGAATGAAGGTTACTATTGCCCTTCTCCATGCTTCAAGTATATAACCCAGTTCTAAGCTGCTTCGACTAATTCTAATCAGATGCGGTAGAATTTCGTCTTGTCCTTTCTGGAGCAATGCTGGGAAAATTCCATCTGCTCCTGGTGCCTTGAAAGGTGAAAAGGTGTTCATGGCCCATTTCAACTTATCGTTACTACAAATGTGTTTGGCCATTGTAATACTTTCTCTCGAAGGCCTATTGTGAACTTCGAGAGGATTATCTCCCCTATTTGGGGTACTCCCTGGAAAATGAGTTTCTAGTAAGAGTCGAACTCTTTCCTTCTCATTTTCGGTATATTCACCATCTGGCTTCCTCTAAGCCATATCTGTGTTGACCCTACTTTTCGCCGCAGCAGGTGTTGTGTTTGTATCTTCACAGAATTTTCCGAAGCTATTTCTTTTAGCTTTTATAATTTCCTTGTAGTAGGTGTTTCTCACCTCGGTGTATCTCTGCCAGTCTCCGGTGAGTTTTGCTTTATTAAAAAGGTCCCGGGTTTGAGATCTTAGTTCTGACAGATGTTTGTTCCACCATGGTGCATCTTTGTTGCTTCGCTGTTTTTGAAGAGGGCAGCTCGATTCAAACGCCTCGATTATTGCCCTGTTCAGATCCTCTAGCTCATTTTCCAGGTCGAGATGGTGCTTAGCCCTTCCTTTTCTCTGGATATGTGCTAGATTTCTTTTCAGACAGGTGTTATAGTTGTCCCAGTCTGTTTTTCTCGGTATTCTCCTGAGGCTTATCTCAGGTATGCCTAGTTCTAACTTGAATGTTATGATACTATGATCGGAGAGAGATACTCTCCAATCTTTTACTATATGTTTTAGATCCTGTGTTGCCAGTGTGACATCTAAAACTTCTTGCCTTACCCTTGTTACAAATGTGGGGGTATTCCCTACATTATGGATATTAAGGTTTTTATTAAGGATATATTCTAAAAGCTGCTCACCTCTTTTGTTGGTGTTGCTACTGCCCCAAACGGTGTTGTGTGAACTTAAGCGTGAGGACGTAGGGAAACAAAAAAAAATATACAAAGCGAATTTGGTAGATGCCCCTTAAACATTTCTATGTATGAGCCGTAAATATTTTGTAAAGATGAAAAAATACTAATTAATACAACAAAATATATATTATCTTAAAATTTAAATTATATAACAGGATATTCATTAGCAATAGTAGTGAAATTTAATAAAGAGCAACTGGTGTTACTTCTCGTATCGCAGAAAATAGATTTGACCATATTGGTAAAAAACATGGCATACAGCGGCTTTTCCGTATATCTTTCGTAGTGATCCAAAGAATCTTGCAATTTTAACGTTAGACTGTCGTAATTCTTTTTCACTATCTCTAAAATTTGTTCTTCACTTGGAGTTGATAAATTTGCGGAAGTCAGCCATTGTTCAATTTTCGGGTTAAAGTGTTTGATGATTGCTCTAACATTGAAAAGAGTATTGTTGAGCTTAAGGGCATCTTCTTTGAAGTCCCCATCTCCACTGGAGTATCTTAAAGCTAAAATTGTTATCAATTTATTATTTATAACTATAGTGTGTCCAAGGACGGGGTGCCCAAGAAGAGAAACATATTTATTTGTAGTTTTAGTGAAAAATGTCATTCTTTTTAACTCCAAAATTATGGTATTAAATTGTAGGGAACAATACATGAAAAATATGCAGTATTTCTGAGGATTTCAAAAGGCAAAAAAAGGGATATCCTATTGAATAACAAAGTTCATCTATATTCCGAGAAAAGGAAGATAATTGAAGCGTTCTATACTCAAAACTCACTCTGTATATGAATTTGGTACATTATGGAAATAACATCGATAAAGAAATTTTGTGGACTCACATTTTATATTGAATTTCGTTTTCGGATGCCATCTTTTTAACTAAAATATTTTCAAAGATGGCAGTAACTTTGTTATTTTAAATGGAACACCCTGTATATTAGTACATTTTTAAGATCTACGTAAAATTTTAGTATACTTTTGTCTGAAAACTTTTTCGAAAAATGCATATTTTTTGGGTTATTAATTTTTTTGTAAAAAATTTGACGGTTGCAGACCCTTACAAATAATTTTTTTAAACCTAAACCTTACCCTTAAAGATATGAAAATGGTTTCTCTTCGGTTGTTTTTAGCAAGGTCAGACCTATTTCAAAATATGTTGAAAACATTTTCATTTTATACAGGGTGTGTATAGAAAGTATTCAAAGTTCAACTTGATAAATATCAAATTTCTTTATTTTTTTTTAATAGAACTACCCGGTTTTTTCAATTTTAATGCATTCAGGGGTAAAAAATATGGCAAATTCTTGTATACTTTGCTATACCTAAACCTTACCGTTATCCAAATATTAAATGTTTTCTGTACATTTTTAGAGATGCAGGATATCTTACTGCAAATAAAGCACATATGTTCTTGTAACAAGTTTGCCATATTTATCATGTATTAAAAGAAAATTTACATAATCTTTTTTATTTCTTAGTGCTTGTATCAACGGGTCAAAATAAAATTTGGACCACACCTGCATCTCTCAAAATTTACAGAAAACATTCAATATCTGGATGACGGTAAGGTTTAGGTATTTAAAAGTATACATGAATTTGCCTTATTTTTTATCCCTAAATGCATTAAAATGGAAAAAACCGGGTGGTCCTATTTAAGCAAATGAAGCAATCTGATATTTATGAAATTAAACTTTGAACACTTTTTATACACACCCTGTATAAAATGAAAAATTTTTCAACATAGATTCAAATACGTCTGACCTTGCTAAAAACAACCGAACAGAAACCATTTTCATATCTTTAAGGGTATCCTCGTAAAAAAATAATTTACAAGGGTCTGCAACGGTACAATTTTTTACAAAAAAATCAATCTCAAAAAGTATCCATTTTTCGAAAAAAGTTTTCAGACAAAACTATACTAAAATTTCACTTAGATTTCGAAAATGTATTAATATACAGGGTGTTCTTTTCAAAATAACAAAGTTGCAGTCGACTTCCGGTAGAACCGAAAGTCTGCCATCTTTGAAAATATTTTAGATAAAAAGATCGTATCCGAAAACCCAAACGTAGAAATTTACATTATTATTCTATAAGTATTTTGCCATATACAGATAGTTTCAACTCGTCATGGGACACCCTGTATAATTGTCACTTTTACATTAAAAGATAGTTCCAGTTCCAGTTTTTCATTTTCATATATTCATAATAATTCAAAGGGTTATCATCAAATACTTACCCATGGAATAAATATTATCGAAAACTTGATGCATCCTAATAACTTCATAATACAATTCGTCGTAACTGCCGGGCGTTGGTAAAAAATTGTCACCATAAGTAATAAAGAAGTTGAGTAAGTTAACAACTTTAATCGATAGATCGAATATATTGACTTTTTTTCCTAAATAGTTTTCATTTTGCAAAATGAACCTCAGCAGAGCTATTAAAGCAGTCCAAAGATCCTTCCATGAATAATTTAACCGAATGCGACATTTTTTCTGATGACAAAGAATCCTTTGAATAACTCCTGTACATAGAAGGTATAACTCCATTGGAAATTTTTTCATCATGTGACTCAAAATAAATTCAACCAACAAATCTAAAGAAAAAAAAAATAATTACAAAGGTAGTCCAATGCTTTATAATAATTGATTTTATTTTTACTCCATCCCAAGATATTTCGTTTTAACTTGTTGAAGCAAAAATTTTATATACAGGGTGTACCAATCTTACGACAAACTTCGGTATATGGGTTATTTTAAGAGATATCAAAAGATGCTATTAACAAAAATAGTAGATATGCTGAAGGTCCATATTTTGAAATTATATCAAACTATTATTTTTTTTTTCCATTTTGGGAGCCGTTCAGATGCCGGGAGCACTGCAGTCTATTGGCTTATTGTACTCTGCTCCCATATCAAACTATACAACTATACATTTTTTTTTCAACGTACAAGCTACAGAGCGTTGATTTACCTACGATTTTCACATAAACGTGTCCATATCTTTTGAAGGGCTCTGTATAACGTGGCAAAACATATCAAAAGCTTCAAAAAAATGTAACCAATCCGAATTCGGTATAATATACAGGGGTTCCCTTTTGAAAAATCATATGTTTGGTTTGTAACGCAGTTATGCAGCACTCTGTATAGTTCGATATAATTTCAAAACATGGACCTTCAGCACATCTACTATTTTTGTTAATGACATTTTTTGATATCTCTCAAAATAACCCATATACCGAAGTTTGTCGTAATATTGGTACACCCTGTATATCTTAATTTCTGTTTCCATCACTACTTAAAGAAAAAGTAATAGGTTACTACTAGTT
This sequence comes from Galerucella calmariensis, assembly GCA_910591675.1. Lineage (NCBI taxonomy): Eukaryota > Metazoa > Arthropoda > Insecta > Coleoptera > Chrysomelidae > Galerucella > Galerucella calmariensis. Next base: position 13,467 of record CAJUYG010002949.1, read on the forward strand.
TAAAATAAATAAAATACACAAGTTAATACTAAATACAGAAACTTTAACACATGTAATTGTAACTTACCTAAAAGGGTACATATTAAAGGTTGGCTGGATGTAGTTTTATCAGCTGATAATTTACGATGTCTCATTGGAAAACGATGTAATCGAACTTTAAATGCCAAAGTTACATCATGCATTAGCGAATTAGCATACTGATCCTCAGTTATACAACTAAGTATAAGAAAACATAACTTTACAGTGTGTGTTCCCGCTTCAGTCTTTGTATCTTGCATCACAATTGAACTAGAAAATAAAATATATTCCATTTTAGTTTTGAACTAAATAGTACAAACGGGTTTTGTATGGGAGGACATTCACTGACACAACTTCCTGGAGGAATTTTAGGATGTGTACAGTACAAACGGATATTCCAATAAAAAAATATAATCAGGAGAGAAATGTTATTTTTAGCGACAAGAATAGATTTTTTATGAATCGCTTTTAACGAAAATGACACAGTCTTTGTTTTTAGAGCAAAAAGTTTGCAAACTGTCGAAGATAAATTTATTGAGGATTTTTAAAAGGTCAAATATTGGCTTGAGTGTAGCAAATCAACTGGGCTGGTGGGGACATTAGCAGCGTATGGAGGAGACTAGATCAACTGAAAAAATATGGGCAACGAAAATTCAAAAGGATACATAGAAATGTAGGTCCAGGAAGACTTTTTCTTGAGAGGTTTCCTGAACTCGCAGGTATATACCAGCCACAGAAGCAATCGTGTCAACAAAACAATAAATTAAATAAATTTTATTTATATTAATGGTCAACTAATTCTTGTTATATTAATATTCTTTGTAGAATTAAAATAGTGAGAGTTCAATGATTAAGTAATTTTTGTATAAAGAAACTTACCAGTATTGGAAAAATGTAACCAGCAAATTAGAAGGTTGCGTTGTGATATCAAAAGCAGCTGGTGCAGATGATAAATCTGGAACGCCTTGTACATTGCTTAAAGTATTATTAGGAGATGGGGGTGAGCTTGAATCAGTCTGGGTTTGTGCTAAAGTAGTGATAAAATTCCTATTCAAATGGACGGCTTCATAAAAAGCCAGTAGAAGTGCATTATTTGCTCTAACCTGTTGCATCCTAAAACCTAATAATTTAGTATTAAAATAGTATATAGTGTAACTAGGACGCAAATTAGTACAATGTCTTCGTTTCGCTTGAATAAATTACAAAAGATCATACAGGGTGTTCAGGAACTCTCCTGCCAAACGAAAACTACAGTTACTAGAGATGATTTTAAGTCGATTTAGCTCAAATTACCTTAATCCCGTAAATGCTTCCTAAGGAAGCTACAGCCCTTTGAAGAATATGTCCTTATATGAGTTTTCTTCAAATTATTCAAAAATAGCGTTACTTAAAATATTCAAACTTGGTGTAATCAATGAACAGTTACAAACCAGTCGTTCAATGTAAATTAATTTTTTTCAGATCCATCACAAGCGTGTCAGTCAGGGGGACCAGCAGGTATTTTTATAAAAAAAATTTATTTTTCATGTTTATTATTATTATCATTTTTTATGTTTATTATTTATGTATCCGACACGGAATTTGGAAAATTCAAGCTAATTATCATAAAAAATGTTCTCTTTTTTCACATCGATAATATCACGAGCCGTTTTAAAGGAAAAATAAATCTAAACTTTTTGTGTTTCTTACATAAAATCAAGTTGGATGGTAATTCTATCACCATAAAAAAGGGCTACTAACTACTAAAAATTCAATTCTCATACCTCCTTCTTCTGATATGAACATATTGCCAACAATATTTGTGAGTGATGTCAACCAGGAAGCATTCTGATTTTCAGTATGATCTGCATTGTATTGATTACAAAAATCTGATAATGAAGATGTAATTACTTGTCCATAGCCATTCAAAGCAAGTTCATCATCCAAAATTGACAATTTTACAACATAAGGATTTGTTGCATCATATTTTCTATAATTTACTAGAAGAGTGATTATTAAAACAACATCATAACCATGTCGCTGTCTTGTAGGAACATCACACAATAATTTAACAAGACAATCAAAGATAGGTGTTATCATTATATATTCTATTAAAGTATTTTGATTGATAGAATCAAGTCCTGTTGTTAAAATCAATATTACTTTAAGGCAAAGTGCCTTAACGGCATCTGTAGAATCTTCTCCTAAAAATAAAAAAAAAATAAGTGATTGAAGTGCATTTTTCCATTTATGAATAACAGTAGGTATATCCTCTACATTGGAGGGATTTATTTTAAATGGTATAATATGTACCATAGTTAAAAACATAAATATATAAAACTTTTGTAAATCACCTCTTACATGTATAACATACTCTCTAGTGCCTTGATTGTATTAGATTACTCAAGAGAGGATTTTTCAAAACTATTCTATATTCATACCTTCGAGAAAACTCTGGCACATCTTTAGTAATTTTTGTGTCCTTAAAATGACATTTTCAAATCCCATTAAATACTCAATAGCCTCTATTTGAGACTCTAGCCCTTTTTTAAAAATAGAATGTAAAAGTGCACATAAGGTTAATAATCCATATGCAACCCTAATATTCTGTTGGTCCAAAATTTCAATACATTGGTTAAATAGAAGATTTATATTTTGTTTAGCTATTTGAAGTTGTTCAGCTGAAAGTTTCTGTATTTCATTTTCTATGGTGGCAACTTTAGGCTTAAGAAGAAAGAATTCCTCCCAGAAAAGAGCATTTTGGTGAGATACATCATCACCTTTTAGAAGGCATTCATATATTTGTACAACTTTTTCTTTGAATTGCCGTTTGGAGCCAGAGCCACTACGTTTTCTGGTCGTCATGATAAACAAATAATAGTTTATTTAGGTGTGTTTAAATATTTAATATTTTTCATAATGACTAATAACAGGTATATTTTATTTTTAGGTTAGGTTTGGTACTTCAAGGGTTCTTCTCTTCTTTATCGTTCTGTTGACGTTTTTCCTCTTCTCTTTTGAGTTTCAGGCATTCCAGCTCTACAATATTCAGCTACTCCACACTCATCTTCACTATTTATCAAATCTGCAAGACTTCCCAATTTAAACATGGTATTTTTGTGTGGAGGCTGGATAAAGTTACTCTGCAGAACTTTTTTCATTGCCGATAAAAAATAACACTTTGTAAATACAGATTTAATTGTGATTTGTGCATTACAGATCAGAGGAATAAAGTCGGCAAGGCAGAAGAACACAGCAATTGATTTCGGATAAACTTTTCCTACTCGTTCTAGTAAAAATTTGTATAAGCTAGGTATTGAGTCAGCATCATTTATCCTATCTCTACAACTTTTGTGACGTAGAAAACTGTCAGATTTTCTTTCACCACGCACCTCTTCATCGTTCTTTGCTATCTTTTTCTCTTTTTAGAGCCAGAAGGGTGCTCTCTCTTCATCTTTATTTGTGTACATACTACTGTACTATTTTTCGATTAATAACGTTAATTTTTTTACTACTGTTTGTTTTTCTCTATCATGTCATTTGATCAGCGCAGGTAACGGGTTTTTCATTTTCCGTAATCTTGCAAGTTTTTGGTTAATAACAAATTACTGACCATCGGGACGAAAAACTGTTACTAAAGGTTTTTTGTTCCTATAATTCATCGATCCCAATAGGGTACAAGCATAAATTTTGCTATTGGTGGGAATTGACGCTTTATCAGGTCTCCTAACACCTTGCATGCCTATTTTTTCAAAAAAATATAAACTTTACTTTTAAAACGACTTTAAAAATCATAAAGTTTGAAAGTCCGCCAAAACGCGCTTTACGTCATAAAGATGGCTGCCCCATGGTGTGACGTCATTTGTTTACGTTTTTATTCGTGTATCACGCTCTAAGTTCTTGTGACCTAATTTGTTTCTGAAAGCTTTAAAAATGGATAGAGCCGAAAAAAAACCTTTGTATTCCAAGTATTGCATTGTTCCAGTGTGTAAATCAACGTCTATTAAAACTCCAGACAAAATATTTGTTACTTTACCTGGTGGCGCAAGCAAAAATACACTTAAGAGAAGGGCATTACATTACTTTTGTTTGTGAAGACCATTTTAATGTAAGTAACTACTTCTATGCTGGTAATTATTATTCCTAAATAGTTTGAGGTTATGTACCTATATGTCTAGGAATCAACCATAAAAACATCATTTTCTTACGACCACACATCGAAATATGGTTAAAATAAACCATAGTTTAATAGTATATTACGTAACGTGTGTGGTAAGGAGCATTTTACGCACGAATGGAAAAGTTACGCAAGAGGCCGCGTAGCGGCGAGTGCCTAATTTCGTTAGTGCGTAAAATGCTCTACAACACGAGTTACGTACTATACTTTACCTACGACCTACTTGTACTTGTATTTTTTATAATAAGCATAAGAAATAACAGTTACATAATTAGAGGTGCTTGGTAAACTCCATCTCTATTACTATATTACCAATGAAAGAAGCACATTAAAGAACTAACGTTTAATCATTATTAATATATTGTTGATAATCGAAAGTCCATTTTTCAATTATAACCAATACATATAGCCCTTCGGGCTTTTCAAAGTTAAACGTGGCCATATCTAATGTTTTCAAATAGTAAATTTTGAATAAAATGGAGACGTCTATTGACAGTTGCTAAGATGTTGCTAGTGAAGCCGTGCGATTTACTTTACAGCTGTGCGTTTTTTTTACAGTGCGTAATAGACGTCATTACATTGACACCGACTTAAACGTGGCCATATCGAATGTTTTCAAATAGTAAATTTTGAATAAAATGGAGACGTCTATTGACAGTTGCTAAGATGTTGCTAGGGAAGCCGTGCGATTTACTTTACAGCTGTGCGTTTTTTTTACAGTGCGCAATAGACGTCATTACATTGATACCGACTTAA
>CAJUYG010002949.1:19845-45150 GCA_910591675.1 Galerucella calmariensis
TGTCTTAAGAGACCGAAGTAACCCCTTTGAGATGCCTGAGAAAGTGTTCCGGCAGATGTATCGAGTAAACAGTGAAGCTGCTTATGAATTATTCCAGGACTTGTTGCCTTATTTGAATCATGGTAGTCGTAATACTAGAACACCTCCCATAGTTAGTTTTTTCACAACCATTCATTTCTTAGCTCATGGGAGTTATCAAAAATCTGTGGGTGTAGATTATTTAAATGGTCATCACAATCTAACGTTAGCCGATCAATTTGTTGTCCATGAAGGCTTCATTTGTACTCAATTCATCCAAATACATTATATATTGTGACCTTGTTGTCTTAATGGAGCGACTTTTAACTTTGTCCTTTTCCATAATAAAAGTTACGTGAATGTCAATCAAAAATCCTTTCCTAACCTAACAAAACAGCTACAGATGTCAAAAATTATACCAACCTTTATAATATTGTGAAAATATTATCGTTATGTTTTGTCCCTAGATTTTAACGTAACGACATTATTAAAGAATCTAACTCGGAAAATTATCGTTAACATAATAATCGTTACCTTAACGACGTCGTTGCATAACGACAAGTTACAGAATAGGCACCTAAGCAGCATTTCTTAACTAATCCAATTCAGGTATTTCCTAGCTTAGGAATTACTTAGTTACCTAGGAAGATGAAATCGTTGAAAGAAGTTGATAGAAATTTGCGCTATAAGCAAGTCATACCAGAGTATGGACACTTTGAACGCGCGAGGGTGCTGCCACCTAGAGAGCTCTGTCACTTCTAAAATTGCAAATTTTATTAGAACTGTTACGCCGCAAATACTAATTGCATTTACTTCCACAAATTTCACTGCTGATAGGTTATCTGTGAGTCACACAACATATTTTGTAAATTTGTTAAATTCTAACTTACCAACATAAATATAAAATCCATCGTAGTTATTCAAATTCTGCATATACAGCCCGCTCATAGAATAACTTGGCACAACATAAACCAACCAGACAAACAATGATGGAAACAGGTTTATAATTGACTAAAAATCAAAAATTAAGTAGTTTAATCACAGTATAGGAACGAACCAGTATGTTATCTCGTGACGGTACACTGCCGAGCTCTCTGTGACCTACAACGTCGTTCGGAGGAGTATCTCATCCGGCGGCCAGTGCTGTGCTGCGATCCAACTAAAGTGCCAGTGGTGAATTTGCGAATCGAATTATTTATTACAGCTTATATTTTTACGGGTTTTCGGTATTATTTTTATAGTTTATAAGCATTTTTTTGCAATGGATACCATTAAAAAAAAGAAAACGAGTATAGTGTGTGTAGTTCGTGAATGTAACAATAAATATTATAATTGTGATGGAAAATTATACCTTTTTCCAAAGGATTCAGAAAGGTGAGAAACTGTTAGTATAATACTTTATTATTTGATCTTCATATTACATTTATGAGCCTTAGTTTCATGCATTAATTTAATTTGTTATTTTTGTTTCAAAGCTAAAGTTTGGCTCGAAGCATGCGATAGGCCTGACTTGATGCCAAAACTATGAACACTATACAATAGTAGTCATCGTTTATATGGTGCTCATTTTGAACCAGACATGATTATGCAACCTCATAAAAAAGGCTATTCCAACAATATTCCTTTCATCAAATACTGCAATGCCTAAAGACTTTCAGACAAATGATTTATTGGAAAAGAATTTTGTTCGCAACTTTTGTGGGTATTTAATTAAAACGTGTTCGGAAATTCATACATGCAGCGTATGTGAGACGTATTCACAAGCGTATCAGAATTTAGACGATTCGTCTTCATACTGTTACCTTATTAGAGCTTTTGAAAATACGAACAAGGATACTTTTGGAAACTTGAATATGCCGCATGAAAATTTTGTACAATACATCTCATTATTAAAAACATTATTCCAAATGACTTTTGAGAAAGTTGCTACGGAAGATAATATTGTTGAATCACTCATAAATATTAGTCGAACAACAGAGTTTGTACATCCTTGTGTTGATTTTCCAATAAAATATTCAATGAAACTTTTCTTCAGGGTACGACTATATTATACACATTAAAATTTGTCAACAAAAATTTTAAAAATCATAACGAAATGAAAATTGTCATATGGAAAGACCAATAAATATTTGGTATAAGACTATTGTTTTATTCACTCATCAGTGTAGTGTTCTACAAAATTTTAGAAAAAACATTTAACACGTTCAAGTCATATTAAAACTTATGCCACCTACGCCTATGGTGAAATGAATCGTAAAGCGATCCGTTCAAGGTCATCAAAGTCATCAAAAGCTCTGGCAATTTATGAATGAAATTTATAAGAGTTATACTACTGGTTCGTTCTTATACTGTGGTTTAATGCTATTTTTAATGTAATGGTAAGTATACTTGTCTAGAAAAATGTTCACGTATTGTAAATGGACGTAGAACAATAAAAATTTTCTCGGACAGCCAAGCGGCTTTAAAAGCACTTAGCTCTCGTCGTGTAACGTCGAAATTGGTTTTAGACTGCCAAAAAAGACTCTTCTCAACAGCAGATAAAGTATTGCTGGTCTGGATCCCTGGCCATTCTGGCATGGATGGAAACAAGAAGGCAGAGTTTCTTGTAGGATGGGTGCCGCACGTGTTTCTATCGGACCAGAATCCACTATTGGCATCGCAATAATTTTTGCCAAACAAACACTAAATACCTGGACAGCAAGAAGAGCTTTAGACTTCTGGCATAATTTACCAGGATTGGTTCATTCAAAGTCTTTTATAAATTCTTCGAAGAATGTCTCCAAACAAATGTTAGACTGTAGCAGGCAGTAATAGGAGAATGAATATCCAATATGCTCTCTAGTAGAGCAATAAGTATAAATGTAGAAGACATCACAGTGAGTGGACTGGTCATGGGGGATTATCCACAAAGTGGACTGATATGGTCCTTTTTACCAGGAAAGGAAGATTGTCCGACTTGAAACACTCGACAGGAAGCTAACATGGAACACTCACCTGCAAAGTAGAGCATATATGTGGCTTATGAGCAATGTCGGAGGGCAGTGGGATGCACAAGGGTATACAAGCAACGACCATTCAAAAATTATATCAAATAAAGGGAATGCTTGTTTAAACATCACAGCAGCCATGAGTACAACAACAACCGTAGCAATGGAATAAATCACAGGTCTGACCCCTCTGGACTACGTCAAAGAGGCTGCTTTGATGGCCATGCTGCGATTGTGCACGGCTGGTGCAAACCCCGAAGTAGGAGTAGATCAATTAAGACTAGGCCTATGATGAGAAGCGCGCTGCAAAATACAAATTAAACAGAACACGGAGTCGGATGCTTCAAATTCAATATGCGGACAGCTCAAAAACCAAAGAAGGCTTAGGATGTGGAGTCTACTCCATATCACTAAGCCTGAGAATCAAGTGGGAAATGGGAAAAAATATCATCGTAGTTCAAACAGAACTGGTCGATATGTCAATGATTACAAATGAACTAACCAGAAAAAGCCAGCGATAACTACGGCCTGACGACATCGATAATTGTGGAGCTAAGGCGAACGTTACGCTCATGCGGCTCAATCCCTAAAGAGATGAGATGGAATCAAGGTATGCAATTTTTGCCAGGATAACCCTGGGAAGCTGGTGTTGAAGAAATACTTGGCGATGACCAGGAAAAACCAACGCTTATTTCTGACTGGCCACTGTCAACTAAGGAAACGCCTCCATACAATGGAGTTAGTGGACGGACCTCTAAACAGGATGTGTGAACAGGAAGTGAAAACTGTTAGCCATGTCCTATACGAGTACCCGGACTTATCGTCAATAAGAGAGTGTGTTCGGAGAGTCTTGGCCTACACCTGCCGATATAAAGCAGATGTCTACTAGTGACCTGTCCACCTTCCTGGAAAGGACAGGATGGACGATGATCTAGGAGGACAACTCCTCGGGAGGGCGTAGAAATGGTCACATGTGGCCTAAGTGCTGTGTGCCGACGCTCACCCTACAGTAGGTAGATACTTTAGTAGATAAGAAATGTCGATTGAGGAAATCTATTTTTACCTCTAAAATTCAACTTATGTTTTTCACCAAAATAAAACATACCTTAGTGATAATATATGTCATTTTCCCGTAAAGTCCATCTTTGATATCTCTTTCCACAGCCTTTCGATTTCTTCTCAATTCCGTAATCGTCATAGCCAACAGCAGCGGCCAATGTACCACACACATCACACTGTAGTGGTAGCCCTGTCTGTCATTTAGTATTAGCTGAGAATCTGACGAAGGAACGTCCCAAAATATTGTTCCTAGTATTAAAGACAAACTGGCTGAAAGGATGATGACTGTTAACCAATTTAAAAATGTTGTTGATTGTGTATATATAATGGATTTCCTGGAACAGAAATTAGAAATTAGGGAAACTCTGGCAATGGGAAATAGTGGATAGTTTATTTAACTTTGAAGTAATAACAAGAATTATGTATTTCAATAGATTATTAGGATAAGACATATTATTAAGGATTATGAAATCAAACAATTTTATTTTGTTAAATCTACATTGTATTTAAACATAAAGTGACGCGTTTCGCTAACACAGTAGCTTTTTCAAACGAATGGAGGTATAATGAGAAACTTTTTATTTATACAGTGCCTTAATACTAAATTATACGGATATTTAACAATAAAATTATAATCTATTTACAAGGAAATGAAATGAATTTGTCTAAATATGGGATTAACTAAAGTATTCGTTTGAAAAAGCTACTGTGTTAGCGAAACGCGTCACAACGTTAAGTTTAAATATAATGTAGATTTAACAAAATAAAATTTACTATGGATCTACATCAAGTAAAAGCCTCATCTATTCAACTATTATTAAGGACTTGAAGCAGTTCCAAAAATCACCACTTATCCGTATACCTATCGCAATGCGCATGTGCAGAGGCGATATGTGGGATTCGTTACGTTACGTGAAACGTATCAACACGTACCTAACGTACGTATTGCTTTATTGTGTTTCGTGTTCAAGTTTTCCAACGATCAAACGACCAAGAAACGCTAAAGGTCACTTTAAGAAAGACTATTTCTTAGTAAATGTCAAGGTAATAGTGCTCACGATTTTTTTAGGTTAAAAATTAAAACACATGTATGTTTACGTTACGAACGCATTTGTTTTATACTTCTTTTTGATTAAGCACGTATCTCCGTTACGTTATGTATAGGGATGAGAATAAGTGATCTATTCGAAGAACTGCTTTATGTCCCTATTAAGTAGGAACTTTTTAACTTACGTGAACAAAATAAAAGCAGCTACAAAACAATTGGAATTTCTCACGCACATCGGTAGACTAGAAGGTGGTCCTGGATCGCTTAATGGTTCATGTTTGTGCCTAAAAATTTCCGCTAGCTGCTCTATTCGTTGTGATGATTCTAGCATGGCCTCTGCAGAAAGATCGTCTAAAGTGACGAGGTCAACTGAAAGCAAATACATTACGTTCTACTTATGAAGCCGTAAGTAGAAATTTTATAGTTAGGGAGGCGAGGTCGCTAAATGGAGACATTCTCGAGCGCCGTCGAGATCTATCAAAATCGAAAGATAAAGTAATTTCGAAAAGAAAAGCTCGTATGGTAAAAACCATTTTAGCGGTGGGTATGGCGTGTACGGTTCTTCAAAAATGTTAAAAAAACAGTTACTTGGGCATTCTCGAGCGCGTCAGATATTCATACCACGTATGCCCCAAGTGCTTCTGATAACGGTATACTAATCTGCTGGTTTGCGTGGTGGGGGTGGGCATATAAAGTAGTCAAAAATCCGAAAAAAAAATTTACTCGAGCGCGTCAGATTTTTGAAAGGGGTGTTAAGTAGGCCCAAAGGAAGCTCCCTTTAAAAAAACTGACGATTTCGGCGTGACGATAAGTTACGACAAATTTTTGAAAATGCAAAAAAAAGTTCTTTTGAAATACTCGAGCGCGTCAGATTTTCATAGGGGAGGTCTATCTCGGTATCCTCAAATAGTCCAGTAACTGAAAGGGCAAACCTATCAATATATTTGTCCAATAATTTTTTTTGGCTTGATTTGTAGGTCTTGACAGGTACTTCAAAGGGAGAAAAAGTTCTCCAAGATTGCGCCTTGGCTAAGGGTCCAAAATGGTCCCTAAGCCCCCCAAAAAACGGTTTCCCGCCATTATCTCCCGAAATATGTAATTTGGAAAATTTTTGTTCGGGTGAAAAGTGAAGGTCGTTAAATTATCTACAAAAATGGCCCCTATCATTTTTTCCAAAATGCAATAGTTTTCGAGATAATCGCATCAAAACGTCCCCTCGCTTACGCAGCTGCACTACCTCTATAAATGCTACCGTCTATAAAATTAACTTGTAAACCGGCGGACAAATTCTTCCATAACTCGGTCAAAAAACAATATTTTTCGATGATTTAAAGTTCATTGTGATGGGAATATCCGTAGGTATCAATATGTGTACCTTAAACTCCGTTCTCGCTCGTCGAGGACATTGCAAAAAGTGGCCAATGTTATTTTTCCCCAATATTTTGGCCTCTTCCATTAAATCATTGACATTTTATTTATTTTAAATGGTTTATTATCCCTTGTTTTTGCATATGGGGTCTGGGGAGGTCCTGAATGTTCCTGGAAATTTTTTTTCAATATCTTTGTGGCGTTTCAATAAAAAGTTTATTTATTTATTTGCATTTTTCAGTCGTTTTCGGAGTTCCCATCTCCAAATTTGAAGTCAGTTTGAAAAGATCGAGGCCTATAAATTTTTTAATTTTTGTTAACATTTAACGCCGTTAGTCAAGTTTTTTTTCAGTTATCCTGTATATTGAGCAACTTTTATAACCGTAAGTATGTCATTTATTAAATTTTAAAACTAACTATGATAACCGCATATCATTATCTATTATAGAACCGTTTGGAAGATAGTTTTTAATAACAGCTAGAAATATACTGAGACACTCTGTGTATTATTTCATCAGCTAATGAGAAGCTTTAATGTGGAACTTAAAAATTTATATACAAATGTGAGATTGTAGTACTAGGTAGCCTGAGTATAGTACATTCAATAGCTTTTTTGGTGTGCGTCATCTTTTGTGACGTATATCCGGGTTTTGGGTATGTCGTTTATTTTATTTGCTATTTTGACATATAGCTAACCTCAAATTTGATAAATAAAATCATCAGGATCGTATTCAGCCAAATTCGAAAGGGCTATGAAATTAATAATTACCAGCTTCTTTTTCTAATTGAAAATACTTGAGAACTTTCAAAATGCTGATGTTTTTCCTTGTATCTAGGCATATTTTTGTATTATTTAAATAAATATAACAATAAGATTAATATTCAATTTTCATAAATAATAATTTAAGGTAAACAACAAATTACAGAACGTAAGACACATTGCCATTACGAAAGGTACGTCTGCACCCTATTTTTACGCTGTTATTTCTCCCGCGCGATTGATAGGTCGCGCTTGCGCGTAGTGTAAACATCAACTAATCAATTTTCTTAACTCAAAGATTAAGGTTAACGTTTGTAATACATTTAAACGGTTCATTATTGTGATATTTTGATTAGGATTAATCACAAACCTGCCTTATTTTCCATTTCTTCCAACATAATGTTTTAGAAGGACATTAACAATCGATGACGCACACCAAGAAGGGTATTATAATGAACTCTAGACACTGTGTCATCTATACTTACGGTAATAATCAGAAGGATTTTTAAACGAAGGGCATGGATATTCTACTAAAGCAAAATATGGCAACATATCTCTCCTTTTTCCACTATACATAGTTCGTCCCGATGACACAAGTAAAATTCTTGATAACATTGTAAAAATTTCGTAGGTCGGCGGATGCATAGTCAATATCACTATTCTACCCAAAGAACTGCCAGCACCACCATTTGCCCATTGCTTTAAATATTCTACAAGGAAGAATGTGTCGAAAATGTCCATGCCCTTAGTGGGCTGATCTAGTACCACTATGTCAGTGTCGAGTATTAAGTGGCAGGCAACGTTCAGTCTTCTTCTCTCGGAAATTGTCATTAAAGATACTTTCGTATCACGGACTTGCTCCAAACCGAGGTCTTCAATTATGACGTTTATCTGGAATAATAAAAAATAATTATTTAAAAAATCCCTAGATATTTGGTTATTACCGAGTAAAAAATCTAATATCTGACTCAGCTCAATAGATTGGATTGCACTGGGATTGATTGGCCCTATACGATCTTTTTTCTAATTTTGACATATAAAGTGACACTTTATGAAACTCGTTGACGTTATGAAACTTCTAACTGTTGACGAAATAGTTATTTTCCTAACAAGTGCGGAAAGTGATACTTTCCCGCACGCGACTGCAGTTGACACGAACGACGCGGAGCGGAGTTCGGGTAAGCGGTCAAGGGCGGGAAAGACACTTCACGCATGAGAGAGGAGCATAATTTTTTCTACGACTGTCTATACAAAAAAGTATACCAACCCATTTTTCAAAAATACTAATTATTATAAATAATAATATTAAAAACACAATTTGTTGCATTCTGTAAATTACTTAAAATTGCCGGTCCAGTGGAATTATTTGGTGTTAACTGGTAAGTAGATGTCATTTGTAGATGGAAGAATTTTATTTGATATATTTTTCTTATATCAAACCCGGGCGGTTGATAGTTGTTTTGTGACACTACTTTAAAGAATGTACAGGGTTATCAAAATCAATCGAAATATCTTCATTAATTTATATTTCCAAAAAATTAAAAATGCAACAAAAAGCTAGAAAAAGATTCTACACATAGATTCAAAAGTTTTGCATCACCTTCTTCGGATGCGAAGGAATTTTTTTGCGCTTATAATTTTTTGTTGGCTTGTTTATCAATGTTTACCATTTCAATATGTTCCATATTTTTTGCAATATACAGATGTCTACAGTTTTTTTTGTAAGATAACATTTTTAGTGCGATCATTTTAACATTCAAGGCATTTGATTTTTACGATTTTAAGTGCAAACATGAATCGTCAAGTCATAAGTGAGATTGATCGTGTAAGAATAGTGGCTTTAGTTGAAGAAGGTCATTCTCAAAGGTTCATTGCAAACAGAGTTGGTGTTTGGCAAAGTGATGTGTCTCGTGTATGGAACCGGTATCTCCAGACCAATTCTCTTTCTTGATAGACCTAGAAGCGGTAGAAGGCGTGTTACTAATCAGCGGCAGAACCGCTATATCCACTTAACTTTCCGAAGAAACCCGACCATGGCAATACTCCAAAGAGATATGAGACATGCGTTGGGAGTTCAAGTATCGATCTCGACATTACGAAGACGAATACTCGTAACAGGTTTGAGGGTCGCCGACCAATAAGAGTGTCCAGACTACAACCTGAGCACAGAGTTCGCCGACTACAGTGGGCTCAAGAACACACGGCCTTGCCTGAATAATTTTGGAATTCGGTGTTTTTTTCCGACGAGACAAGGATTTGTTTGGTACAAGATAGCCATCGAATACGTGTGTGGCGGGATCCAACGAGAGTTGCTCAGCTTGCTCATGCTTGCCCCGTGCCGCCCTTCAGAGGAGGAAGTGCTATGTTTTGGGCTGGTATCATGTTAAATGATCGCACAGAATTAATTCATGTGGAGGGAACGATGACTGGTGATAGGTATATCAGAGAGATTCTACATCCTCACGTGAGACTATGGCGCGCAGCTATTGGCAATTCCTTCGTTTTTATGGACGATAACGCCCGACCTCATCGGACCAGAGCTGTAAATGAGTATCTTGAAACTGAAGTGATCAATCGTTTGAACTGGCCTGCCCTATCTCCTGACATGAATCTTATAGAACATGCTTGGGACATGCTTGCTAGGGTAGTGGCAGCACGCAGAAATCCACCCAGGAGTGTACAAGAGCTTGTTCATGCGGCCTAAGAAGAATGGCGAAATATTCCTCAACAGAAAATCAATAATTTGGTAAACAGCATGGGCAGGCGACTTCAAGCTTGCATAAATTTTAGAGGTGGAAATACTCTTTATTAAAAGTTCTAATGCAGGTTCTCACTTAACCTTTCCTTCAAAAAGAATCAATTTGTATTTAATTTATTTAATTTCTAAGAATACTTTATTATACTTTACAAGTTTATTATTGGATAATAAAAATGTTTCACAAATATACACGCTTTTTTTATTGAAACTAATTATTTGATTAATCTCTGATCCATTTATAATGAACACATTTTTTTTTCGGAGATTTAGGGTGATGCAAAACTTTTGAATCTCGTATGTGTATTTTATGGACTATTTCGTAAATATTTATTTACCTGTTGTAACAATAGTTATAACTTCTGAAGTAAAGAACTATTTAATAAGGTCAAAATTTGCATAATTTCAAAAATTTTGACACTTTGAAAACTAAATGTGTAAATTAGATAAAATCGCTCCACCTTCGGTATCGCGATTTTATCATGTCAGTTTTTCTCGTAAAATTAGTGATTGGCAAAACTGTTTCGTTGCAAAGAGAAATTTATCCGATAAAAAAAAGCTCTTGTATTTTAAATGTTGATAAAAAGACGATGACGTTGCAAAACAAAATATTGTGATGTTGCCAAGCTGTCGTTTTTTCTTTACTTCACGAAAACTAGAAAAGTCTAACCTAACCTAACATTAAAAACATTCAATCATTTACATTAAAATTTTTAACAATAATATTAGTAATAATGAATACAAATAGGGAATACTATTAATTACGTCTCTTACAGCAGTAATCGGGAGAAGCGGGCCCCCATTTCGGCAATTACGGTTCACCTGCTTCGGCATTTTATTAACTACACACAGCAGATTTGCCTAAATAATTAGTTATGAAAATAACTGTTTTTGAGTCTTAAAGAAACAATGAATTTAAAAGCACCAAAAAAACTTGTAAATATTGGACGATGATCGAATGTCAATAAACGTCAAAGCAAACTGGAGAATTTTACCAGTAAATCTGACAACGTCTTGAAGTTTTGCCAACTCGTTAGCTGTAAATTGCTCTGGCTGTTGAGGATAAATTGTATTCACGGTTGGTAAATTAATATTCATTTTAATAAGCAGGAAAGTAACTAAAAATGACATCATCGTCTTTTTATCGCGAAAATCCCTTAACTACACGATTTCCGAGATATGGCCGAGATCTATACTTATTGGGAAACCCAATTGCGAAGTTCAATATTACAATGAATCACTTACCCTATCCATGGCTTCGATTTTTAAATATCCTAACTTATCCGTCGGTTTTCTGAGATCGTAATGAAACCTTAATGTTTGTACCACTGTCATGTCTTTACACATATTTAGGTCACTTTGCACATACGCCACTCTAGATTTCAAAGAGTGAGCTTTAACGTTTTGTCCATTTAAAAATATCGTTCCTAGCACTGGTGTTTGAAATCCTGCCACTACGTCGAGAAGAGAAGTTCCCTCTTCTTCGGACGTCGTCATGATTGCCATTATCTCGCCCCCTCTTATTTCAAAAGATATCTCGTTAAGAAGTAGATGTTGACGAGATTTACAGCAGTTTTTGGAATTTGGAAAGACGCCTAGACCATGAACCTAAATAAAATCGGATTTAATGTTGTGGAGTTCATATAATACTCTTCTTGGTGTGCGTCATCGATTGTTATTGTTACGTTAGAAGAAATGGAAAAAAGGGCAGGTCTGTGATTAATACTAATCAAAATATCACAATAATAAACCGTTTAAATGTATTACAAACGTTAACCCTAATCTTTAACTCAAAAAACTTGATTAGCTGATGTTTAGATTACGCGCAAGCGAGACCTATCAATCGGAAGAAATTACAGCATTCAAAATAGGATGCAGACGTACCTCTCGTATTGGCAATGTGTCTTACGTCTTTCGCTAATATAGGTACCACTGATAGTTCTTGTCAGGTCTGTACTTTGTTGTTTACGGTGAATTATTATTAATGAAAAGTGAATATTAACCTTATTGTTATATTTAATCAAATAATACAAAAATATGCCCAGATACATAGAAAAACATCAGCATTTTGAAAGTTCTTAAGTAATTTCAGTTAGAAAAAGGAAGCTGGTAATTATTAATTTCATAGCCTTTTCAAATTTGGCTGAATACGATCCTGATGATTTTATTTATCAAGCTTATGGTTAGCTTTATGTCAAAATAGCAAATAGAATAAACGACATTCCCAAAACCCGCATATACGTCACAAACAATGACGCACACCAAGAAGGCTATTGTATTCACTATACTTACACAGTGTGTTCCAAAACACGAGTATAAGAAATTGCTTTACCTGCAAATGTGGATACATAAACGTCGTTCCTGACTCTTCATCTTGACTCAAGTAATCAGTACGCAGTACAGAAGGAGGCCCTCTTCTTGAAGCTGGCAAAGAAAAATGACTCTCGGTCTTTGACACTGGCCTTCCAATATGGCCCATCATGCTGAAAAGGTTCATTGAATGTTTTGTTATCAGATAAAAAGGAGAATTTTGCCCCAATTTAATAATTCATGGGAACTAAAATTAGTTTAAATTTTAATACTCCAATTCCAATTACTTTTCAAGAATAATAGCTTCATTCCTTATAATTTTGCACTTGCAGCTCGTAATAGAGTTTATTCAACCATCCTTTGCCGTTACGTCATAATGGGTGACGCATTCTGCTGTTTTACGTATGTCTTATATCAGTTGAATGTTATTTTACACTCAAAATTATAATCATTGACATATGTTAGGTACTGTTTTCAAAATATGACCACTGAACTGTCAAAAGTAACAGATAAAATATTTATGTCGATCTTATGTTGCTTTCGTTTATTTGGGCTTCAAGCACTTGTGCGTGACGCCTCAGTCGTCACGACTTTTGAGCAAATCGAACACGATTTTTTAGGATCCTCAAAACCATCTGACATGTGCCAATGCCAATGAATTTCCTGTGTTGTTAGGAGAACAATTTTCAATTATAATGTTTTTGATGATAAAATTTTGCATATTTAGATATTTTTAGTAAGGTTTAAATCGTATTAAATCGTAATCGGCACAATCTTAACCTTTAAATAAACGTCAAACCGGACAAACATCAAATATTTAATGTCCGTGTATGTGCTTAAGGGGCAAGGGGAAGGTAAGACTAGGCGTCACGCCCGGTAATAAACGAACATAATTCAGTCACTACGAGCTGCTACCAGCAGCCAAAAGTAAATAATCGAAAACGCTTTTTGATAAGAAATACGTTAATGATGTCATAATTCCGTCTCATCCATTTCATGAATGAGAGAGCAAGCTGGACAATGTATGACCCTTGATTATTAGTCTCTATACTCAAGGGTATGACGTAACGGCAAAGGATGGTTGAACAAACTCTAGACTAAACAGTACGCCAGTGGAGAGGTTAATTGAAATATTGAATTATTTATGACTACTTAGTAGCATTTTCCAAATTTTCTCAACTACTGATTCTTTGTAGTCCTTTCCGTCACATTTCCGCATATTAAAAGTCTAATCTTGCAATATAAGATTCAATTTCTTGATAGAAGTATTTAGCTCCCATATATATCCTTTAGCATCGCAGAATCGTAGATATTTAACATTTTTGAACTTGAAGTTTTCATCTTTTTCTCAACAGCCCTGTATACAAAACAAGAATTTCTCGATATGTCACAAATTACCTTGATCATCTCACTAATCAATTAAAATAAGAAAAATGTCGTATAATTTCGTTATAATCGGAAGTGATATGTATGTCAAAATATTTTCCATAAATTTGCCATAACTTGTTCTCTATCTATGCCAAATTTCATAAAAATCGTTTCTGTAGTCTCCAGCATATACAGGGTGGTCCGTAAGTAATGGTCCAAAGTGCAATGGAAGATTCTTCACCTGAAAATATTACAATCTGACGCAACTTCCTTCAATAAAATATCGATGATAAGAAAGATACAGGGTGGTAAAGTTGTAATGTCAAAAATGTTTTTCTCAGTAAATTGAAAGAAAGACTTTGGATATACAAACGTGAAAATTTGAAGATAGTGGCTTAAGGGCCTGGAAATCATAATATGCTATCCATTTCGATGTATTTTTAGAGGGCGCCAAAAAAGCTATATTGTTGTTTCTGCGACAAAAAAGGTATACCTATAATTAGTTTCAATAGCTACTGAAGTTGTGTCAGATTGTAATATTTTTAGGCCAAGAATCTTCCACTTCACTTTGGTCCATTACTCACGGACCACCCTGTAGTGTGAGCTCGTCGGGAAGCACCTTTTCTTGTTACCCGCATTCTTTTGCTGCTTCGATTATTGATGTTATCCCAAGTAGTTGCACAAAAGTTTGATCAGCACTTTTATTTTACTTTACAATGTCATTCAACTTTCCATTTTATTGTTCGTTTCGTACAACTGCTCGTTCAAGAATTGGCATGCTTCAAATTTTGACCATCTTCTTTCAAGAGATTCACTACTTACCCATGATCAACCATATCATGATGATGTACAAAATCGGCAACACTGTTCCTTCTAGGATCTCTCGATGTATCAATAGTATGATAAGATCGTTGATATTCGGAAGCTAGCAGATTTGCTTCTGAAATACTTTTATTTCTGTTCCATTGAGTGTTGGATTGTTTGATTCCACCTTGTTGCATTGCTGCCAGCGGTAAACCTGGGCTACCCTAGAAAAATAGTGAAGATATTATTTAGAGCTGATATTATAAACATTAAAAAACAGAGTGTACTGAATATCTAATATGAGAGTATAGTCATCCTTTTTGTTTATATTCATGAACCGCGGTTAAACAAACATATATTCTGTAGTCAGTTTTCGCGGCAACCATGTAACGATAGAATATCTATCATTATTTTTTGTATCTACCTCTATTATTAACTCTCTTTCTCTCTTTCCAAACCCTTTTTCTTCGCCTTTGTCTATAAAACGAATATCGCTAAAACCCCTTTTCTACGTTCCGCCGTTCTAAGCAAAAAATGTAAAAATGAAAACAAAATTGTTTTCAAATTGCACACGTCCCTACCCTTTTTTCTAAGACTTATGGCCTTTTCTGTTGTTGTTTCTAGGCCGCTTTTCTGTTTGATGTGGGACACGTGTTCATTTTAACCACTCTTAAAGAATTTGTCCGCTAATTATTTACCCTGCCTCCAGTTTAGAATTCAGCAAATCGGGGTTGTTTATAACCGGCAATTTTCTTTTCTGGCGCTATTTTTTGAGAGTCTTCTATTAACTGTCCAGCAGGGAAGGTGTGTTAAAAATCTTCTATTAACCGTGTAGCGGAGAAGATGTGTTTAAGAAAAGTCTTCCACTAACGGTGAATGCTCACTAAGAAAAATGTGATAAAACTTCGTGTCTTGAACGCTAATACATCATAATTATGATTGAATATTACTAAAAAGTTTTGTGTTTTAAAAGTTTGGAGTTCACTCTCCAGGTGCATAAAAGTATAGTGCCGAATGCTCAAATGCTTTCGTGTTAATATGAAATAACGTCAAGAAGCCTTATCGATGATCTGACTTCATCAATGTACTCCATTTACTTGTTAAGAGGATAATAAAAAATAAGTTGGCGCCCAAGTTATCGTTTCTGTACCAGCCTTCTTCCTTGTATAATGGTTCCAAAAAATCCAACCCTGGGATATACCGTTACCTATTTTACATCAGAAGAGTTCTACGTGCCGGCAGATATTACATAATAAATATAAGATGTTTCACTCTAGGGCGGTTTGATTCAAGTTGCTGTCCGAAACGGACGCCGCTCTCATAAATTATGTTTACGATTCGCTTTTGTTGTCAATAACGAGACTGGTATAGATACCAGAACAGTTCGAAGAGCTTATTTTATTTTAAGCTATACAGGGGTATTGGAGAAATATATATTTAAATTAATAGGATTGTTTATCACAAAGGTTTATTTTTAAATGTTAATTATTTCGAAAAATGTTCGGGATATGAATTTGAAAAGGTAAGTGAAAAATAAACTTGAATTTTTAGAATGAATCAATTCACAGTTTTTAATAAGCATCTTAGTAATTTTGTTATACTTATTGATAATCTATCAGATATTTATCACAAATTAAATTGAATATACTCATTAGCCACCAGAATAATAGGGCCACTAAATCCTAAATTTTGATCTTTAAATAACATGTATTTTTGGATTGACAAGTTTAAAACAGTAAAAAGAGAAGCAGCTGCAGAACTTTATTATGAAGTTTTATAAATGTTGTAAAATACTAAGTTTGGAGTTTGGTTTATGTCTTAAATTTAATTTATTGTCTTTCAAATCTTTCAATATACATTTGAGAGTAAAATATATACGGACTCTGGTGTAGAAACTTGCATAATATTTGAAAGGAAATTGATTACATGGATGACGAAAAGAAAATTTAGTGAATTCGTTCAAAAGGAACTGACCAATTCCCCTTTGGTTAGCTATAGAATTGAATTTTTCGATAAATATATTTTCCATCGCAATAGCGCATTTTAAAACCACTTTTATAATTTTATTGATACTTTTGGAAGACAGGAGACTAAATGAAATAAACACACTTAAACACACTGTCTCAGAGACAGTCAGTATCGAAAGGTTAAGTAGAAAATATATATCTTCCCACTCCCGCGCTCCAAACGTTGGCCAGTAACGTAATTTCAGTACACATCAACTAAGATTTCCAAAAAATGCGAACAAGCCCAACTTTATGCCTTATATTTTCCTCATTAGTCTATTAATTTCTTGTGTTTTCTTGCTTAATGTACTTGTTTATATAATATCCTTATTATAAAAATAAATCCGTAATTTTGTATTAGCAAATATCACAAAATATTTAGTGTTTAAGCTTTGCTATTAAAGAGAAAAATATTAATATGATTTTTTGCTCATTTCAACAATTAATTAAAAAATTTAAAAAATCTATACAACATAAATATAAAACATGAGCAACCAATTATAAACACCGATCTAAAATAACAGTATGATATGCCAAATTAAATGCAAGTAGGACGTAGCGACGTACTGTACCATCCAAGTCACCAGACAGTCACCAGCGGCATCGGTGCTTTACTCGATAAATTCGAACGAGTGAAACATCTTATATTTTATTCTGTAATTTTTGGTGCCGGTGATGATCTTTTTCTGCCGCTCTTGAGTCAAAACGGAGGGGACACCGGTTACCGCCGTTTACCGGGAGGTTGCAAGTTGACGCCGGTAAGATCATATTACAATGGGACACCAACGGGCTAGGTTACAAATGCGCACCAACGTCTCATGTTACAACCATTATGACTAAGTGAAATTTAAAAACACCAACTGTTTCAGAAATATTCGGCCCTATATCCCTTTATGCTGTTACATTGATTTTGTCATTTGTGATTTTTATTATAGTTATAATTATTATGGTCAAAATTTCTAATTATAAAACAATTTTTGAAAATTAGGAGTTGAAATTTCTTTCTCGCAATCCTACTTTTATGATAGGGCATAAGATTTCCAACAATTTTGATGTCAACAATTTTTTTGTTCGAACAAAACTGAAATAGATATCTAGTGCAATGCACAACATAGCTTGCAAGCTGTCTAGCAAGCTTCAGAAATCTATATTGGAATTTGAGAAAATTAAAAACTTGAGAGGTGTCAAGGGACACCCGGATGGAACGAGGTTCCTTTCGATTAATTACTGAAGGAATTGTACATATACATACACACACCGAAACATTTATATATATATATTGTGACGATATTATTTAATTTTATTATTTTTTTATTATTATTCTTTTTATTTTTGTAATTTTTTTTATTTTAAATTAATTTTATTTTAATGTTGAGCGCCAATTGTGAAATTTTAATTAGTGTTTATTTCTAATTCTATTTTCTTTTTTTTTTACATATAAATATAATCTACTGAATTTATAAAGATTTTAAATTTATTTACCTTGAGAACTCTTGAGCGTTAGCACTCTGGGCGTACGGTTCGATCTCTATGGTTTTTTTAAATCTATGATAGTCGTCACAGAACTATCAACACACTATCTACTGTAGAAACAACTGATTTCCTAAATAGAAGTTTATTTATTGAAAACAAATTTGAATTTTTTTAATTACATTAATATTGTATCAATAAATTTACCTACCTACTAATTTGTTTTTTAACAATTAATCTCTAATTATATTTGCCTATTGGCTGAATAGCGTAGAATGCATTCTTTCCATTCAAAAAAAAGAAGACTTAACTAAGTTAACCTACAAATGCATACATACAATGTAATGAATAATTAAAATTATAATGATGTGCAAAAAGTTTGTAAAGAATTTTTGTTATACCTCTACCGATCAAATATTTATGGAATATAACCTTTGGTAAGTCAATCTTATACAAGATATTATGGTGTACTAATAATTGTTCAAACAAATAAACTATTACTTCTTAAAAACTTTTAGGATACTATGGAGGTTATTTCCAATGAAATGTCTGTTACCTTACATCTTCTCAATACAAGGAATTGCTTCGTCCATAAACCATGTATTGTGTGGATTGATTTATTACTATATCTTATTATAGTTTCATGGCCATTTAAACAATTCTAAAGGTATGTATCTATTTACTTTTTCTATTCCATATAGTTAATCATTACCTTTAGTCGTTATAATTCAAAACTTTCTTCAATTTGAACCAACTTCTGACAATCTTTTTTAATATTTCAAAAAATTTTTCCTTTTTCTTCCTTATTTATTTTTGCTACCTGGGCAACCTGGGTCTGTAGTTTTTTAGGAAACAAATGAGTACCACAGCAAAATATTAACGTGTTCCTCTGGCCACATCAAATAACAGACTGATTTGACTTTTTTGATGACATAACCATGAAAAATGCCAACTTTCACAATTTTTATTTCAGCTAGGACACCTGTGCTTGGCCCCATTTTATAAAGCTTCATCTTCTGAGTCTGGAACTAGTCTTCTTTTTCCTTACAAGTTATTATTTACTTTAAAACTTTAATTTTTCACCTACACTTGACAGTTCACAATTTTTAACCTTTTAATTTCATATTTTCTTTCAATGAAATTAAAAAACACTAATTTGAACATAATTCTGTATGTTCACACTACATTACCTCACCTTCTAATATTTAAAACATACAATTTCTTATCTATTGTCTAAAATATTTAACAATAAGCAAATATAATTATTATTTTTTTTACTTGTAAATTATTTAATTTTTCAAGAGCTTGAGAAGGCCCATTTCTAATTTATAAGACGATAAATTCGTCTTAACATTCCCCCTCAAGCCTTTGAGTAATTTATATGTTTACAGTAGAAATTCGAAAAGGGTTGATCCTTCTGTTAGTAACAAAATTTAAACTTTCAAATAATAAATAACTTTTAACTATCTAAATTTATATATTATGTTGCTGAACAACTGTTATATTCAAATAACTGGTCAATGTTGAATACCCCACGTGTTTTTCCTGTCTCTGGATGTACTAAAATATAACTATTTACTCCACCTTCATTTTGGATTATATATGGACCTTCAAATAAACAGTCCAATTTCTTACATTTGTTATTTCTGTGATCAGCAAATCTCAATGCTTTTAATAATACTAAGTCTCCCTTATTAAAAACTTTAATATGTTTATTCTTTTTTTTAAGTTGTTTTTCTTTATATCGTTTCTCCTTTATTGACTCTTTCATTCTAGCCTGTTCAATTATTTGATTATAATCAAAATTAATTTCCCATGGTCTATCTGAACTTATCCCCTTAAATAATATGATTGGAGAAAATCCTGAATTTATATTAGGAGTATTATTTATAAAATATTCTACATCTGACAATCTATCCTCCCATTCTCTATGATTATATGACACCAGTAGTCTTAAGTGCTTAATAACCTCTTTTATTCCTCTCTCAGCTAAATTAGATTGAGGATGTCTAATACTAGTATATCTATAATTAATTTTATTTTTATTAAACCAATTTTGTAATTGTCTACTCCTAAAATATGTTGCATTGTCCATTATACATGTATCAAATTTCCCATGATCATTTATAAATTGATTCAAACACTTTTTTACCATTGTTTTATTTGTTTTAGAACATGCATGTAAAGTTATGTACTTCGAGAAAACATCTAGAATTACAAAAATATGGAGATTTCCCTGTGTGCTTGGAATTAAATTTGAAATAAAGTCTACTGTTACTATCTCTAATGGTTTACTGGTTATCAAAGATTTTGGTAAGTTAGTATGATGCATATTTCTTTCCTTATTAAATTGACAAGCAGTGCAATTTCTTATTTGTGTTTTTATTAATGATAAATCATTTTTGCAATAATAATTCTCTCTAAAGATTAAATGAGTACGTCTAACTCCAGGATGATTAAAAATAACATGTATATGATCTATTATTAAAATAGCCAACTCAGATGTTATTGCATAGATTTCTGTTCCATTTATGATTTTAAAATAAATATTTTCCCTATAATTTAGCCTGGTCTTATCTTTATCTGTTAACCTGTTCTGGTTCATTTGAATAGCATCCAAAGAAAATATTCCCTGTTCATATTTCAATTGATTAAGTCCTACTTTATGAGTGTATGGTTTACCAATATTGTCACCTTCCATTCTTGTAATAGCATCTGATACTATATTTAAATGACCAGGAATAAAATTTATTGTAAATGAATATTCTTGCAATAATAAACTCCATCTGTGGATACGAGAATTATTATATCTATTATCTAAAATCGTAGTTAAACCTTGATTATCTGTCTCAATTATAAAATGTCCACCTAATAAGAAATAACGTAACTTGTTGACACAAAAAATAATACTGAGAAGCTCTAGTTCGCTTACTCCATAATTTTTTTCTGCTTGGCGAGTTAAACGTGAAACAAAAGATATTGGAACTTCCACATTCTCTTGTTCCTGTAAAAGCACACCAGCTATTCTTTGCATAGATGCATCAGTTCTTAACTTGAAAATTTTTGAATAATCAGGATGATATATTTTTACTTTTTCATGAAAAGATTCCTTTATGGAATTAAAAGCTACCTCCTGTTTATTTGTCCATTTCCAAGTTACATTTTTCCTCAGTAACTCAACAAGTGGTATCTCCTTTTCTGAAAGATTTGGTACTAATCTTTTAAAATAATTTAGAGTTCCTAAGAAACCCCTCAAAGTTTTTAAATTCTTAGGTCTTTTATAGTCCTTGATTAAACTTATTCTTTCTGGATCCATTTCTATTCCAGATGATGTTAGTTTAAAACCTAAATATATGACTTCTGTTTTAAAAAATGAACATTTTCCTAAACTAAGCTTGAGACCTGCTGAATCAAGATCCTGTAATACATTTTGTATGTGAGTAAAATGTTGATCCTTGTTTTCCGAAAAAATCAAAATATCATCTACATAATGAATCGTATAAGCTTCATGTCTTTCTAGGATTTTATTTGTGGCTTTTAGTAATGCTGATATTGAACTTTGTAAACCAAATGGTACTACATTAAAATGATATACTCTACCATTTATTTTAAAACCTACCAAATGTCTACATTCTGGGTGTAAAGGAATTAACCAAAAAGAATGTTTTAAATCTAATTTTGAAAAGACTTTAGCATTTGTTATTCTACCTAAAATTGATTCTACAGTCAGCGGTGCTTCAAATTCTGGGACACAGCATTTATTCAGATTTCTTGCATCAAGACATATTCTCACTGTATTATCTTGTTTCCGAACAATCACTACTGGATTAATATATTGTGTAGTGCTATAACTAATTATGTTATCTCTCAATAACGTCTGTAATGCATTATTTACATCTTGTCTATACTTATAGGGAATTGGGTAACTTTTTGCATGGAATTGTTTTATGTCTTTTATCTGTATTCTATGAACATAATCTTTCGCTATTCTTGATTCCTCATTTATTAAATCTTTATACTTTTCTACTAAAGCTATCATTCTATCTTTCCACTTATTATCACAATCGAAACCTATATTCTTATGTACCACTCCTTTTATGGCATCTTTGGCCTGAATCCTTTCATCAGAAATCTCTCCTCTATTTAACTTGCTAACATAATCACATTTATCTTCTCTATCACTTCCATTTAATACTTCATATTCATTATAATTTTCAACTTTATCTATCTCTCTTTCATTCCTAGTACAAAGAACTCTATCACTAATAATCTCACCATTTCTTATATTTTCTTTTTCACGTTCACACTCATTCTTATTTCCTGAATTATGACAATCCCATATACTAATTATATTCGAGTTTTTTACTACCCTTTTATTTTCTTTAAAAAATATTTTAATTTCAAACTCATTGATTTTCACAATTCCTTTCTCAAAATCTATTATAAAGTTATTTTTACTGAGTTCATCACTACCTATAAGTATATCGTATTCCATATGATTTACTATTAATAATTGAACTATAATCTCTAATTTTCCAAAGTTTATTTTAGACACCACTGATCTGTTTGTATATCCTAAAGTTTTCTCATTTATACCTACTAAGTGCGTTTTAGGAATTTTAATTATGTCTTTTTTCAAAATTTGTAACTTATTGATAATATCTTCGGATATTAAAGACGCTGTAGAACCTGTATCTAAAATTATGCTAACATTATTATCATATATCTTACCATTTAAAATTATTAAACCTACATTTTTTTGTTCTAGGTGTACATCGTTGTAATTGTTGAGATCAAGAAATTCACGTGGGTGCATGTATTGACACCTAGTTGCAACATCATACACCCGCTTTAAAAATGCGGATGGTTATCTTGAATATTTCTTACATCTTCTGAGGAACGTGATCTTTCTGTAGATCTAAGATTTTCCTGAGAAGAGAAACGTCGTGGAGTATGCCTTTCTGCACTTCTCCCTCTGTGATTTACGTCTGCTACATTTATGCGATTGACACGTCTTACCTGCTCACCTGAATTTCGAAAATTCATGTTTCTGTTATAACCACTATTATTATTTTGGTTATCAACATTTTGTGGGTTTCTTGTATTTTGGTTATAATTGTTATTATTTCGATTCTCATTGTTTTGATTACCATTATTCCCCCGATTATAATTGTTATAATTATTTCTTTGGAAGTTATTATTATTCTGATTTCGGTAATTTTGAAAATTATTATTTTGGTTATATCCACCAAAATCTCTATTTAAATTATTGTTTGGCTGATTATATTGATTATGCCTATTTTGAAAACCTCTATTACTTTCATTTGAATTGTTTTGATTATAATGCTTTCTAGTCTGATTATTACCATCAATTAATTCATTATAATTCCTATTATTTCGTGCCCTATTCTGGTTATTTTGAGAATTCCTACTAAGATTAATGTCCAAATTGTTAAGATGAACACTGCCATCTAAGTTTCGTTCTACTCTAGTTAAATATGACAAAAGCATATCAAATTTGTGAATATTCTGTATACTTATAGTTTCACAAATTTCGCTTTTATAGTGTCTGGACAAAAACATGACGATTTCTGATTCAGGTATGCTTGGTACAAGGTATTGCGCTTGAGAATACACCTGTAATGCATAATTTGTCAAGTTATTGCGTTGTGCATCAAACTTACCAAAATATAATTTTTCACGTACTTTTCCCTGTTGTAACTCACCCCAAAAATTGTGTAGAAACAATTTTTCAAAATCTTCCATATTTTGAATTTGATCTTCCTTACAATTCAACCAAAGTAAGGCCTGACCTGTTAAATTACCCCTTAAAAATTCGCGAAGCTCACTCGTGTTTGTAATTCTCCTGGCTCTACTTTTGATTGTTTTAATAAAATTTATAGGGTGTACCTTTCTAAAGTCACCACAAAATTTAGAAGACTCATCAACCTTACCATTACAACCAAAATACAGAGAAGCTGACTCACTAATAATACGAGTATCTGACAAGTTTTTTACTTCTTCACTAATATTTGTTAATCTTTTCTCTAGCTGTCTCCTCAAATTTTCAACCATTTCATTGTTGTTTGGATTATTTCGTTTTATACTTTCTTTTAACTCTTCTCTCAATCTTGCTTCTGTCCTGTTTTCTTCTTCAGCCAGATCCAATGTCGTTTGTATTCCCTTTTGAACATCTCCTTCTAAGTCTGTAATTCTCCTGTTAGTTTTGATGTTTTCGTTTGTTTGCTTTCTTTCTATTCGTAGCAGATCTTCCTTAAATATGTTTTCTTGTTGCTTGGCTTCCTCTCTTAAACTCTTTGTCTCCTTTTCTAAACTTTTCTCCATCTCATCAATTTTTGTTTCTTGCTTACCCATTTTATCTTCCATCTTATTGATTCTCACTTGATGTAACTCATATTTCCTATCAAACTTTTCTGATATTGCTTGTAAATCAGATTGTAGCTCATCTTTCACCTTCTGTATATCTCCTTTTACACCTTGGATTTCACTTGTTACCCCTTGTATTTCGCTTGTTACCCCTTGTATTTCATTTGTCATCACTTGCATTTGATTCGTCATGAATTGCAAAATTCTTTTTACTTGTCCCATATCGTTATTTTCTTGAGGATCATCTTGTGTTTTGTCTTCTGAAAAAACTGGAGTTGTTTCTTTCATTGTATTATCTTGTACCTCTGTGCCTTGAGTTCTTCTGCCTTCTTTATTATTCTCCTCCATTTCATTTTCCAATGTTTTTTTCTGTTCTTCCTGTTTGTTCAAACTGTCTTGTTCCCCCTGTGTATCCCTTTTTTCATAATCCCCAGATTCCATTCTGATGGCTTCTACAAGTCTTCTTTGTAGCTCTACTTTCTTACCACTATCGCTTAAATTTCTTTCCACCAAAAGTTCCTTTAATTTCGCTACCGTGTATTCTTTTATTTCCGATTCCCGCTTGTCAGACATATCGTCTTGATATTTTATTACTAATTGACTTTACACATCAGATAACACATAAGACACCCCAACCACGCAAACAGCAGACGTATCTCACTATGATAATTTATTTATTTTTTTAATTTTGTTTTGCTTTAGAATTTATTTATTAATTTTTTTAATTGTAATTTGATTTTATTTGAATTGTATCAATTAAATATTTTTCAATGATTTATGACTCTTATTTTCTCTTACCCATCTATTTATTATTAGTTTTTCTTCTTAAGTAGATAGTGTTTTTCATTATTAGTTTCAAATTTATTCTAAGAATAAATTATGTGTCTTGGAATAAAGAATGCCCCACGTTGGGCGCCAATTGTGACGATATTATTTAATTTTATTATTTTTTTATTATTATTCTT
>CAJUYG010002950.1:0-25302 GCA_910591675.1 Galerucella calmariensis
AAAGAATATGGGAAGCAAAAATACTTAAAAATAAAAGGAAAGGAAGACCTAGACAAACATGGAATAAAACTATTCCAGAAATATTGAAAAATAAAGGGAAAACATGGACAGAAGCGAAAAAGATGGCGAAAAACCGAAAGAATTGGAAAAGCTTTATAAGCATTTAGTTTAGTACAGACACATACCCTGACACCAATTATTTGGTATATAGGGTCCCGATTATATAAATTATATATTCAAATAAGTATGAAGTAGTATGCTATCTTAATCAAAAAATATATAATATTATTGAATTTAAATACACCCATTTCAACACCACCCAGGATGTAGAGCTAGCAGTGAAGGGTGGTCACTTTGGTTTAGCTGAAATCAGCTATGGAAAAACTGTTGCCATGGCAGCCATTACAATGGTAACGGGTACACAAAAACCTGAATCATATGTTGAGGAAATGCGTGGTTGCCAAGTTGACCCCACTTTCGTTTAGCTGAAATCAGTTATGGAAAAACTGTTGCCATGGCAACGATTGTTGTGATTGGTAGTAAACAAAAACCCAAATCATATGGCGGGAAAATGCGTGGTTGTCAAGTTGACCCCACTTTCGTTTAGCTGAAATGAGTTATGGAAAAACTGTTGTCATGGCAACGATTGTTGTGATTAGTAGTAAACAAGAACCCAAGTCATATGGTGAGGAAATGCGCGTTTGCCAAGTTGACCAGTAGCGTTTAGCTGAAAACAGTTATTGTGAAAGCGCGAATTGCGAAACGTCGACCCGGCGCGCATTAATGTGGAATACACTTTTTCGAGAAGGAGAAGGGAATAAACATGTATGTATATAGATAGACGTGAATATGAAATGATTTTTGTTCCATATGATGTTTTCCAAGAAGAGGAAGGGAAGTCAGTATGCTTATCAATGAATTTTCTCATTTAGAGATCTAGAATGACTGATTGATATCGCAAGCGAAGCGAGCGCGCCGGGTCGACGTTTCGCAATTGCGAAACGTCGACCCGGCGCGCATTCATGTGGAATAGGAATTATTACACTTTTTCGAGAAGGGGAAGGGAATACATGTCTTCATCTCAAATTGACTGGCTTCATGGGATTTCTACTAGCAAAAGCTACTAATAAAAAAAATTATCATCATTCAACACATACCGCTTCCCGATAAGCATACTGACTTCCTTTACCCTTATTGGAAAACATCATATGGAATAAAAATCATTTTATATTTATGTCTAACTATATACATACATGTTCATTCCCTTCCACTTCTCGAAACAATGTATTCCACATGAATGCACGCCGGGTCGACGTTTCGCAATTTGCGCTTTTACAATAACTGATTTCAGCTAAACGATACTGGTCAACTTGGCAACCACGCATTTTCTCACCATATGATTTGGGTTTTTGTTTACTACTAATCACAACAATCGTTGCCATGACAACAGTTTTTCCATAACTGATTTCAGCTAAACGAAAGTTGAGCCGTGAAGGGTTTCCCCAAGAGACCTAATCATCCACTTAAGTGATCATAAATTAAATGGCAGCTCGAACAGAAGTCTCTAAATTAATAAAGGCTGCTCTTTGCTTTGCCTATTTTCATAAAAGGGTTTTAATAGAAAACCGCTGGGTAGTGACAGGACAGCACAAACACTGGTCTCTAAATTAATAATGACAATTCTTTATTCCGCCTACTTTCATAAAACCTTCCGCAATCCCAATCCTGTTATCTTTTATGCGCTGCCATCTACAATAAAGACGGTATTTTCAAATAAATAGTTATGCATGTTACCTTTCAATATTTTCGATCTTACAATGTCTGTTTCCCAAAAAAAAATCAATATGATATTATTTATCTATTGAAGTATTAAAAGTAATTCTAGCGTGAAAACTCATACTCATAGTCCGCTGTCTGCAATTTAAAAATATAATTATTATTAAAATTCAGCAATACATTTATCAATGTAAAAATTAAAAATAAATGGATACATTTGGATTTTCCAATAAATCAAAAATCATATCAAGATAGATATCTTACAAATCAAGGAAATGTATTACATAAAAATCACTCACGCTGTAAATATATAAAGACATATTGTTTTTTTGTGTATGAGATTTACGAGATAATAATTATTCAGACATCAGTTTAAACTAACTAACTAACTGCAGCAGACCCATAAAAATTATTCAGCAGAATTAATTTATTTTTGAATTGATGTATACTTTTCAATATACTTATTTTGAAACAATCTGCATGCCAGGAGTAGAAGATTATTCTTTTTCATTTGACTTACCGATGGTGTTTTAAAGGAATTTGGAAATATTAGAAAATAAAAAATATTCGACCCTAAATAATCGCTTCAAACACAAACTCAAATGTCAATATTAAAATTGTCGGCATGAAACATTGGCCATTGGGGTTTTTAACTGGTACCCTCTACCATGACCAGAAATCGAAATACATGGAGTTCAATCACCCTTTATAGTCTCCATGCCAAGAAATTTGAGCGGATAGCGATTTTTAGAGTAATACATCGTTTCTTAATTATGCTGAACGTGTTACTCTTAATCTAACAACATAATCCAATTTTATTTGATATAGGTACGACTACAATAATTAGTTAATTATTCATCTTCGATTTTGTTTTCGATGTTTTTGGAGGAGCATTTTAGGAAACTTTAATTACACTACTAAGGGTGTGTTGTAACTCAGAAGGTTAACCAACAGATTACGGGACCAATGGTTGAACATTGATCTATGGTTAAGCCATTTTTTGTTGTAACAAGAAGTGTGCAACAGAGGTCACGTAACCAACGCATTTCTGTTGGTACCAGTGCAGTGGTTTGAGAATAAAAATTTCAAATTGACATTCCAACAGAGATTATTTTATAAATCTTTATTCTGTTTCTGAAATAGTTAGGTACTTCAATTTCATATTAAATATGGGTACCTAAGTTTATAGTCACACATCAAAAAAAAATATATTTAAAATTGTATTGTGTTTTGGACCCTAATAATAAAGGCGGTTTTAAGCGGACCACAAACTTCACAAAAAGTGAGGAGAATTACTTGCTACAACTAATTTAAAAAAAAACCGGCCATATATTAGAAAATAAAAGGACTGATAGTGCGTCAAACCAAAGCAAAAGTGAAGCACCGTTTCTTTTGATAGTCAGAATCTATCTCTACATTCATTTCCATTCCATTTTATAAAATGGTTTTCTCTTCTCCTGACATTTCTAGCGGATCTCGGAAACATTTCTAATTCATATAGTTATCGAAAATCTTCAGTCCGTAAGCTCTTGCAGGTTTCCTCTCATTCATTTGTCCATGGGTATTACTTGTACAATTTTATTAATTTCAAATAGTAAACCAAAAAGATTTCAATTGTAGAATTTCCACAAACGTCTGTAAAGAAATCATGAAATAAGTAAAATTTAATTGTTCCCTGTTTTGACCATAGATTAAGCCTCGTAAATCGGATGGTAAGCTTTTATATAGTTAACCAGTTGGTGACCGTCCAAAATGTTATGTAACAACAACCTTTTGAAGTTTACTATAACAATGGTTTAACCTGCCGAGTTACAACACACCCTAGAAGTTACTGGATTGGGAATGTGTTCCGAGAGGGTCGTGTTAGGACTTTTTTAACTAATTGACAATTACGTTAAATATGTATTGTATTGCTCACAGTTGTTGTGGCAAAATCAAAGCAAAACAAATAGAATTGAGCAAGACAAGAAAGTTTTGAGGTCATCACTCATTATTGATTCCATAATTTTGCAAACCACGGAGGTGGGAGTAATTGATCTATAGTTGTTCGAGTCAAGCTTGTCCTTCTTGAAAATTAGTCGACAGATGCTACCTTCCAGCTGTTTTGTGCCAAGGAATTAAGTTTTGGTAATATCTTCCAAGAAACAGAAGAGTCACACCATCAATGCCTGGTGAGGAGGATGACTTTAGTTTCACAATTTTTTCCCAGATTTTCGACAGAGGAGATTGTATTCTGGAAATATTTTCCTCTGGTGCATACAGAGTTGATTTTTCATTATATTATATTTCATTTATTCAATAGGGTCCCAATTTATGTTTGCGAGTACTTTATTAACTGTGTGAATATACTTTTTGACTTTTCTTGCCTGGCTGCGAGTTGATTCCGTGATAATTTGAAGACAGATAATAGGTCTGTTAGTAGCTCTGGATGGTCCGTAAAGAGCAGGTATAAAATTAACTGGGATTGAATATTTTTATATCAATTGAGATAGGTGTGTTCAACAGCATATTAGTATAAAGGTTGTGTACATAATATGTAAATCAGGATAAGTATTGAATGAACTAGATTTCTAAAGTGGAATGTATGCTGTGGTTCAATACTACATGAAAAAAATTATGTGTTGTTTTTTCTTCGCTGGGTTTTGAAATGAAGGACCAGTCGTAATTTTAAGTGACGTTTATAATGAAACACTTAGAGCACGACAAAATATAACACGTTTATCAGCTTACAAAAAGTTTCTAGTAGGGTAAAAATAACAAATTGAACAAATATATAGGTGAAACTAGTAATTTTTTCTATTGGAGATTAAGTTAGAAAACTGATCGGTTTGGTTTTGTGAATGAATCTGTTCTTTTCGAACGAGAATTGATAATGCTTTTGTGTACGAAGTCTTTTCACTTTTATTCTGCTTCCAAGTTCATTCTTTTTCAGAGAGGAGGATGTTTTTGTCGATCCCAAGTTCATAAAAGAATTGGGCACACGTGTATAGGCGACAAGTATTGTGAGGTTCTCTAAAAATAAATAAATGTTTTGTCTCTTAATCATTTCAAACTAAATGAATTTAGGAAGTCGATCTTGTGCCTTTGAATGGATTTTTTAAATATAGATAAGCATTGATTTCCAATTGAGAGGATTCCACTCCACCCACCACTTCAATGCTTCAGGGTGTCACTTTCACTAATAATTTACAAACAATGGATTTATAACGTTTTTAAATTTCCGCAATCTTGCAAGCGTAGTTATAAATAAGATTGCAGCAAGTAAATCCATTACATCTCAGGTAAGTTGAAGTCTGCATCGATAATAATTATGTTCTTGGAGGTTTTTGCGAAATTCTCTATTTGTTTGATCAGAAATAAAGTGTCTTGTATGTTTGATTATGGGGGTCTATATATACAAACTGAAACAAAACTGAAACAGAAACAAATGACTCTAATATTGGGTAACATGGAGCTATACGCAAACTCCTCTACCAGTTCTGTCAGATCTATCAGATTAGATCTATGTATTAAATAACCTATCGAAGTGTTTTTTTTTTTATTCAATCAACTTTCTGAAATCATGATTATTGAAGGATAGATGGTCTAAATGAAACTAATGAAGTCATCATATTCTACAGATGAAGATACTATGTTTGTATAATACTATGAACCAGTCCATGATGTTTTTCCCCAGTTTTAATCATGTTTGATGATTGTTGGACCATTTTTCATTTATTTGGAGGTGAGATTTTGTTCGCCATTTTATAATCTGTTATTGAGGTTATTTCATAAGCTATTTGCTTGGGAAGTTTGTTATCAGCAAGTTTCAACTTATTGTATAAAGATCTGATCAGTCTATTATTATTCTTGAGGATTTTTCGCGATATCATTTTATTATCAAGTGAAAGTTTTAGTGGGCGAATATTAGAGTGGTCTACTTGTCTTTCAAAAACGATTCATAGTGAAAGGAATAACATGATCCCCATTCCAGACCATGTGCAGTATATCAACGTTTTTGGATTTGTCCATCTTTTTATATTCCCGAGTTGATTCTGAGCTCCCAGGTAATCCTCAGATTATTACATATTTATCAGGACTGCTTTAGTTGTTACCTGGTTGAATTTGACGAGTTAGTGCGCGGTAAAGGGGTTAAATACAATATTGAATTCTTCATAATATTAACTTTGTAGCATTTTAGCTTCTTTGTAGTCTTCTTCGTCACATTTTCGCATATTAAAAGCCTAATCTTACAATATTAGATTCAATTTCTTGATGGAAGTATCTGGCTCTTTCTATCCTTTAGCATCGCAAAAAGTAGAAAATTGTCGTCAGGACAGCTGATAGATGATGGAGTCGCAGCTGTATTAGCAGGCATCAACAATTTGACTTATTTCATTCTTTGTCGACTTACCGAATCGACTCATTGCTAGTGTTTAGGTAATAATTTGATGAGTCGTTGACAAAAATGTCAAACTATTTGTTTTGGCTACTGACACCGCGATAATTCATTAAAAAATAAATGAGTGAAAAAACCAAGAGTGTATTGTCGCTGTAAAAGTTGCAGGTAACTTTTGTCGCTGTGGAAAGTGACAATTGTACTGTGGCATATGGAATTTTCCGTATACACATATAATTGTCGAAATGAAAACATCAAGTCAACTTTTTTATCACAGATAATGAATAAATACTTGGTTATATTGATTCTAAACGTCTAGGATTTGTTAAACGGCTGCAAGCTGTTATTTCACCAGATCCAGTAATTTTTCGTGAGACCAGTTTACTCCTAGATTGCAGCGGATGATTATCCAGCTGTTTCGATATGATTAAGAAGCTTAATATGAACCTGGAAAATAAGTGTATATATTTCTGACACATTAAATCGTGCATATCCCAACTCACATGAAGAAGAGCCAGAAGAATTGGTTGTACATTCAATTGAGACCCGTTATTTTCTCATACCATAAAGGCGAATAGAGCAATGAAGATATGAAATGAAAGTGGATGCAGTTACATCTATGATTGTATGAGCAATACTGTCAAAGAAAGTAGCCTAGCCAGTTAACACCAGAAGGAAAAGTGTCCCAGAGACTACAAAATGAACTGTGTGCTGCTGGTGAGTGGTAGAGTGAGTGGTGGGGAGTGATGAAGAGTCTCATGCTAGCACTAGAAGCTTGTTTTTGACCAGTTTTATCAAAATATAGAAAAAAGCAGTACATAAGAGACTGTGAAATTCGGAAAACAACCAAACATTTGAAGAGAACCGTTATAGCCACGAGAAATTCCACAACGGCCATTTCAAATAATTGGCATGGATATAGCACAAGTAGATACGCAAAAAATTTACCAATTATCAATTTTAGGTTTAGTATTGAATTGAATCGAATTTTTAGATATGCGCAAGCTTGCTTAAAATAACATGAGCATTTATTTTAAATTAATCTACTTGGTTTTTGTTTAAATATACCTACACACCTCTAGTTGAACATTCTTTTTGACCATGGAACGACCTGGATATGGTTTCGTTATTCAAGTGGTCAAGGGAATTGGTGATCCCCCAACAAATCACAAAAATAATAGAAAGAATAACAAATCATGAATAAGTACCTACCTAACGTTGAACCAGATCAAATGGAGGATAAAAGTTGAACATTTATTATCTCTCTCACGACGGGCGTAAGTTCGAACTTTTAGATAATCATTTGACGCTGTGTCAATTTTTAATGTTTTCCACCAATCACAACACTTTCGTATCGACGGATGACGGATCTGTGGAAATCTCTTTAGTCCTAGAGATTGAAATGTACACCATGTTTTCAAACTAAGCGGAACGATTTAAATTTAAGTTGGCTGCCTAGAGATTGCTTATTGTTTCACACAGCTCTTTTGATATATACAATTATTCACTAATTATACAATTATACAACTGGCAACGACATTTCTCAGTCTCGTGTTTATTTATATGATTCTTTTTTGACGTTTCTTAAAACCAATAAAATGCTTCTTTATTTGTCACAAGCGTAAGCTTCAACCAATTATGTCATTATTATAGTGGGAATAAATCTCTTGTGATTATTTTCTCTCTCACTGTGGCTTTTATTTGCCTAGCAAGTGTCAGATAGTTGTCAAAATAATTACCTATTTGTGTCAACGCGATATATAAAATGGGGGAAAATTATTGCTTTAGTACCTTTTCTGATGCAGAAATAACAAAAAAGATTTTAGAAACTACTTCGAAAAATTGTGAATCAAAAAATAATCTAGTCAAATGGAAATGGAAATAGCCACTCGATTCCTGCGAGCTCTCGTGACTATTGCGTTAAGTTTTCAAAAAATCTCTCAAATTATTTCCAATTTATTCCCACTCTCTTGTTATATTATTACTGAAAATATTCATTCATACTACCACTTTTTGCGTCTTTTGTTTATCCTTTTATTTTTAACAAATTATTATATTCCAACCAATAGATCTTTTAGATGTCAGTGAATGTTAATAGGTATATATTCCAGCCAAGCTTTGACATTTGTATTATTCATTCAGTTATATTTTAATTGTATTTTATGCAACGATCATGTAATGATAGCCATTAAGACACGAGCATGTTGTAGGATACGAAACGAGCCGCAGGCGAGTTTCGTATATTATATGCAAGTGTATTAATGGCCATTACATGAAAGTTGCATACAATATTTTTTCTACTCCGATTAATAAGAATTATTTAATTATCATTTATTATAAAAAACAAGAACAATGAAAGGAACTTTAACGAATAAATTTTACAAATTGTACAACAAATAAATTTAAAACTTTTGAACATAATAATATTAATTCTTTAATCTTCTTTGTGCATGTATTGATTAATTTCAAATATAGTTACTTTTGAAAATCAACATTAGTTGACAGCTGTCAAATTGAGTGTCAATTTTAATAGGTCTGTTCGCCTGCAATAAAAGTGTAGCACTGAGCTATATAATTTTGAAAAATTCAGGTCTATCTGTGAAAAAATGCATGTTAAATTGCTAAATTTGGGACTATCTATGTATATTGCATTTGTATATACTGCAAGGAGCGTTAAAACATAATTAAAATAAATAAAATCGTACAGCTCAGTGCTACACTTTCATTGCAGGGAACAGACCTAATATAAATAATTAATTTCAGAAATGTCAACCTGGTATCCATGGCTATATTAAATATTGTGCGAATGTCGCATCCCTATTTATTGGCTTAAAAATCTGTATCATAATGAAAATTTGTATCATAATGAATATCATTATGATGCAGATTTTAGTCTTTTAATGAGTATATTATAAAACAGGAGTAGAAAATAGTATATTAAAGTATAAGTGGATATTAAGGTCTTTAAAACACGCGCAAAGCCGGAGTGCTCGAAATAGAGCAAGTGTTTTAGAGACCAGTTATCCACGAATACTTTACGCTATTTTTTTTATTGGTGCACTTTGAAATTATAAATACTGGTATCTATTACTACTACAACAACAAGAAATGGAAATAAGAACTAATAATGTAAAATGGTTGCATTGTGTTCTCATGGAAATGAGGAAAACATGAATTAATTTGAATTTTGATGGAAGTTCAACCTCATTGAGTTCTGAGAATGTTAATAGTATTAATTTAAATACCATCTTCTCTCATTTGAGAAATCGAAATGTTGATATCTCAAACAATATCCAACTGTACTTTCCATTTTCATTTATAAAATTGAAATTGTTAAATATTGTTCGAATAGAGGTTCAGATCAATAATAAAAAAATTGTCATTTGGACTTCGTTTCTCGAGTTGTTGATGTTTTCATGGTAACTTTAAAAAACGCGCGTGTTTAAAAGTTCGATTTAAACACGCTGAGGCGTGCTTTAATTGGGTAAAATGGTTCACCAACAGAAAAAAATCTATATTACCATGCATGTTTTTCTTCTTAAACCTTTAAAGGCGGAAATAATTTTTTTTTGAATTAAATATATATTTTTGTGTTTCAGTGGAGCTATATTACTTAATGTTCAACAAAAAAGGGGTTTTTAAACAAAATTTTATTTAGCTACAAAAATAAACACTGTGAATGATCCAACATGTTCGGTAACTGGCTAAAAAATCTCTTGCTGTCCACATGAATATTGGAAGGTGTATAAACAAGGTATTAATAATAAAGTTGGTTTATGCCCGCTTGCGCCGCTCATAGAGTAGAGGAAAGTCGCCTAATTTTGGATACTTTTCTTAAATCAACTTTTTTGCAAAGAAAAAATTGGAAGCATACTTTTCAAGACAAAAGTCACACACAAAAACTTTTTTTCTTGTCACTACCTGCACACTTATGTGGGACTCCTCTCTTAGGCATTTTGCTGCAAAGAGTAAGAAGATCAATAACCTTTAAGCCATATAAATACATTTGGGTTCCCAATTTTGGATTTCCAATTATAGGACATCCTTCCTATTCATAATTGGGCAACCTGCATGTTCAACGTTATGTGTTTAAAAGAAAAAAGTGTTTGAATAAGAACTTCGATGCAAATACTACAGCTCATTCCACAACTATTCTTATGTGTCTGTGCCAAATTTCACGTTCCCACTGTCAATAGTTACCCTTCTTCAACAACTTCCAGCCGGGTGAACAGAACACCATAGCAAAACACTCCCAATCAGATGTTAACATGAAATAGTCTGCCGCTGCCTAATAGTGAAAAACTGGACTATATGGTTTGCACACAATGATTTTATAGAAGTAATCTTTTGTTTCGTGGACTTTTTTTTTTCGGGCCGAGATGGGAAACTCATGTTCGACTCAACCAGTACCCAGACAGTGTTGGACTCATCCCCAACGGAGATGCCTACCAATCAAACCCACCTTAAACTCGCCGTTACTCCCGCCTTGGAATCACTACCCTAGCATACGTCAAGACGGGTGGCGGTCCCTCACACACTCTCCATCATCTTCTTCCCTCTATCACTCCTACCTCTCTCATGCCATAGCGAGTCCTTCTCTTCCCCTAATCATGCTCTCTACCACGTCACTTATCTCCATCCATTCCTCCTCGCCCCTCAACATAATCTCCACCATATTTTCCCAATACACCGCCTCTCCCAGTTTATTTTCTAACTCCTTCAAAACTTCCTCATTCTTCCAACATCTAAACACATGTCCCACATCATCCTGCACTTCACATCTCTCGCACACTCCAGTTTCTCTTTTCCCAATCTTGTGGAGGTAACCCACTCTCGACCCATGCCCTGTGAGCACATGCGTCAAGAAGTAGTTCACCTCTCCAAATTTCCGGTCCACCCAATTTCTCCTGCTCCCAATCGCTCCTTTCAGCGCGCCCTCATACTCATCCCACCTTCTATCCATTTCCTCATCCATCCATTCCTGTACTTCCTCTCTGCTCGCACCCCTCCAGCGTTTTTGTCTGGCTCTAGCCATCAAGTCTAATGGATAGGACCGTGACAGCACTGCTGCTGCCAGTCCACCCACTGTCCTGTACGCCTGCACCACCCTCAGAAGTATTCCTCTCTGCTCCCGCAGGAGTGGTCTAACCTTCGCATTCACCCCTGCTTTCTCACCCCACACTTCCGCGCCATACAGCATACTCTGCTCTACCGTCCTGCCAATTATCCTCCTCTTCCATTCTCCCGGTCCTTTCACATTACCCATCAATCTTCCCAGCCACGATGCCCTTACTTTTGCCTTCTGTGCAGCCTTCAACATATGGGTTTTGAAGGATAATTGGCTATCCAACTACACCCCCAGATACTTCACCTCTTCCTCCATCCGGATTTTCTTTCCCTTCACCATCACCCCCACCTCCCTTGCCTTGCTCCGCCCCTTCACCAGTAGCCCCACCGTCTTATCCTCAGCCACTTCCAGTCCACAATTTCTTCTTCCTACCGTTACCTTGCCTAGCCCTTTGCACCAAGTCCACCACCCTGCCCAGCGTTGAGATGCATGACTTCCCTTCTACAAACCCATGTTGGTTTTCCCTAAAACCCCCATTCCTATCAACTCCCTCCTCAATCCTAACCTTTATTATCCCCTCCATCAATTTACCCAATCCACACAGCAGGCTGATGGGCCTTGTTTCGTGGACTTAAGTACAGCAAACTGTGAAGATATTTTCAGATAATGCATCATCCAAAATTGGGCAACCATTCAAAATTGGGCGACCTTCCACTATATATAATTACTGCATATATACGGAGCGGGCTGAACGGTTGAAGCTAAGCACAAAACATGTTTTGTATGCTGGTATAGTCTTCATGATGCTGGCAAGCAGCGGCTGAGCCATATAGAAATTATTATTCTCAAGGGCACAATAGATCTTCCAGATCTCTGTGAATGTCACCCCAAAATACGTACATACATATTATTCTCAACTCTGTCTGAATGCATCGCTAGTATAGCGTTGAGTGTTACTCAACGTATGGATGGCAAATCCACGTGACTTCATGCGACAGTCAACCTGATAAACCTGATGATTTCATTTTCACGTGAGTAGAACCTACACTACACTTAGGTTAAGATCGATTTACGACGCGGTGTACTCACACATATTTTTTCTCTCTTAAATGTTTAAGTAGCAACGGTGCAGTTGGCAAGTAATATCAAGTTTCCGATTGGGTCGACTTAACTTCGACTTAGCTTAGCATCGCGGTTGACAGCTGATTTAATCTGAGAATCTTTTTTATGGATCACATTTTCGAAGATCATTCCTCGATATCCTTGAAATGAAACATTGACTTCCCGGGGTAGTTTCCACTCAATTTAACGACATAAAGGAATTTAAATTTTATCAAGGATTTAGAGTGACAAAGCAATGTTGCTTTCAGGATTGGTAGAGGAAGCTACGAAATTTCGAAATTATTTTTAAGTAAAATATTACCTATTAAGGTTGCTAACAGCACTTCGGTTTTATATCAGCGCTGGTCATTTGATAACCTCTGTTGATTTCTGAAATTTGTTGTTTTCTTCTTATTTATGGTTCAACCGCTCACATAATAAGCTCACTAATAAGTTACTAGATGTTCCCAGTATTGCCACGTAAGCAATGCGATAAGAAGTTCTTCACTAAGGTCATGCAACGACGTCGTTACGATAACTATTATCAAGTCACCTTACGATAATATTTCAGAATTAAATTCTGTAATAATGGCGTTACATTCAAATCTAGTGACAAAACATAACGGCTATATTTTTTCTACCAGCCACTTTTCCGCACTCTTCTTAATGCTGAGCGAGTGCGTCAATGTTCGAGATTGTTTTTAATATTCGTGTCAGTTACAAAGCTTTTCCGTCGACTTTATCAGTTCTATTCGTTTTTCTCAATATTTGAAAACTAAAATAGTAGTTTACCTAACTAGTGCGGAAAGTGATACTTTTCCGCACGCTATTGCAGATGGCCGAACGACGCTTTAGCGGAGTTCGGCCAGCAATCGCGTGCGGAAAAGTCACTTTACGCACGTGTTAGGTACACTATTTTTTCTACTAGCATGCGGAAAGAACCCAAAAGTAATCATAAATCAACATTTCTCATTATATACATATCAACAAATTAATTATTATTATTTGACATTCATTTGATGAGGCTTATACCAGGGCCATCAAAAAATTATTGAAAAATAAGTTTTTTTTTATTAAAAATTATAGCAGCATTATAATAAATTTATTAATTTTTCAGTCATTTGGTAAACTTGGATATACAAAATACATATTTTGAATATTCAAATGTCAGTATATTCCTCAAATGTCAATAAATTTACTTTCCGCACTAGTGCGGAAAAGTGACTCTTTCCGCACGCTTTTTAGTGCGGAAAAGATTCACTTTCCGCACGTTAGTAGAAAAATATTTATTTGTTCCATAGTCACAGAGACGTCACAGAGACGGTCGCTGGTTCAAATGTCACTGTTTTCGTTTTTCTTAAATTCTTTTTTGGATGTCTTAACACTAATAATTATTATAATTTTGTAGAATAATAAAATAAAACGATATGTAAGTCAAAAACTAGAAGTATTTTATACTAGGATTCATTTTTTGAAGACGGTATTGTATGTTTGGTTGCCTACACTACAGAGATGTGCG
Organism: Galerucella calmariensis; assembly: GCA_910591675.1. Classification (NCBI taxonomy): domain Eukaryota; kingdom Metazoa; phylum Arthropoda; class Insecta; order Coleoptera; family Chrysomelidae; genus Galerucella; species Galerucella calmariensis. The sequence continues at coordinate 13,843 of CAJUYG010002950.1, forward strand.
TTGGGATGCCTGCAGAAAATCGTTGAGTAATGTACGTAAATCATGCATTAATGGGGGTCATTAATGTATGATTTTGTCCAATTTTGAGAACGTTAATAGCATATGTTAATACACGGTCGACGGAAAAGTGACTTTACCGCACGCGATTGCTGGCCGAGCACTGCTGTAGCGTCGTGTGGCCATCTGCATCCAGCGTGCGGAAAAGTATCACTCCGTACCATTTATGAAAACTACTGTTGAAATTTTATAAAGGTTGGTATACTTTTTGAGATCTTGTGCTGTTCTGTTACGTAAGGAAAGGATTTACTCAACTTCATAAATTGATCGGCTAACGTTAGATTGTGATGACCGACAGATTTTTGATAACTGAAATGAACTAAGAAATGAATTGTTATAGAAAACCTAACTATGGGAGGTGTTCTAGTATTTAGATCACCATGATTCAAAAAAGGCAACAAGTCCTATGGGTCAATTTTTGACTTTGTGCGTTAATTTAAGAATACGTTACATAGCGAAGGCTACTATAGCGAATGATAATGCGTTTTGAATTTTTGACCACCATTAGAACATAAAACAGGCAGGAAGGAGTCTTGTCACCCATTAGCTGTACAAGAAAATGCGACGGAAGTCATTTGCAACACCCTAATTATGATTTATTTGTGAAGTTGACGTTTACTGACGTAGATTGTAGGCAAGTTTCTTTTAACATCATTTATTCACCATTGGTTGAATGACGTCAGTCTCCGCTGCAACGACATGTTGGAGTCATCAGTGGCACATAAAAAAACGCAGTTGTTATTTAAAACATCTGACCACTGACAATGTATTTCTAAGTTGATTGTTGTTATTAGCAGTTCATCTGATAGTTCCACTTGGAATTTTTTCAATTTCTGACGCTGCTAATAGGGCCGTCAATACCTTGTTATGGTTGAAATAATACCCTTCTTGATGTACGTCATCGATTGTTAATGTCTTTCTAACACATTACGTAGAAAGAAATGGAAAAAAACGCAGGTCTGTGATTAATCCTAATCAAAATATCACAATAATGAACCGCTTAAATATATTACAAACGTTAACCCTAATCTTTGACTTACAAAAATTTGATTGGTTGAAGTTTATATTACGCGCAAGCGCAACCTATCAATCCGTAGGTCAAATTACTATGAAGGCGTTACTTTCGTAGCGGCAATGTGTCTCACGTCTTTTTCTACTGTCACACTGACACTTCTCGTCAGGTCTGTACTTTGTTGTTCACGGTCAATTATTATTCATGAAAAATGTTATTGTGTTATTGTTGTATTTATTTAAATAATATAAAAATGTGCCTAGACACACGGAAAAACATCAGCATTTTGAAAGCTCCCAAGTATTTTCAGTAAGAAAAAGAACCTGGTAATTATTAATTTCATAGCTTTTTCGAATTTGGCTGAATACGATCCTGATGATTTTATTTATCAAATTTGAGGTTAGCTATATGTCAAAATAACATGCCGAAACCCGAATATACGTCACAATCGATGACGCACACCAAGAAGGGTACTGCTCCAAAAAATCGTTAGTTTTTTGAGGTTAAGCTGTCATTTTGTAAACCACCAAATTTATCCACCACTTAGATACAACGGTGGAGTGGTTTGCAATTTTGGTTGATGCAACAGTAATAAATGAACGCGTCATTTCTTCAATCTACAATCTACCAATGAATATAAAAACACAGTTGGCCGATTGGTGAATCTACCGGTGAATAAAAGAACATGCCTTGTTTATGTAGTTTTTTTGGTGAAAATAAGTTGAAACGAAAATATTATCAGAAGTATTATTCTATATTAGTATTTTCATTGCTCCTAGACAATATTGTTTGCATGGGACATAAGACAGCTTATAGTTTTATATTTAATACATTTCAATAAGCTACAATTTTAAAATTTCACATATCCCATACCCTATACAAACAGTACACCACTGTCAAAACGGAAACGACTATTCGCCATTTGCAACCTCCCATTTGGACGCAAACTTATTTGGTAAATGCTCCTTCCTGTCTGTTTTATGTTCTAAGCATATTTTAAGAATTGTTTACAAAATATGACAACTCAGTTGTCAAAAGTAAGAAATAAAATTTTCGTCGACATTTGTTAAGAAATACGTTAATGACGTCATAAGTCCGTCTCATATATGCATTTCATGAATGAGAGATCAAGATGGACAATGTATGACGTAACGGCAAAGGATGATTGAACAAATTCTACTCAAATTCCAAACGGTGAAAACGGGCAAACATAGAAACACTCACCTAGCTGTAATATTCTGGCAGGTTTCTCTTTTGTTGGAAAAATGGTTCTTCTAAAAATGATCCTTAGAATGTCGCCGTTTTGACAATTAAAGGAGATTATTATATAATATGTGGGATTGTGGTTTGATTTAAATATAATTATTATTTTTACAGTTCATTCGCCTTCGATTATTCCCGACATATTATCACCAAACCTGAACAGCACACGAAGGGGTTCAAGAAAATCAGTGAAATTTCCCGATAGCAATCTTACTCAAATCAACGGGTCTCAGCTTTTGGATCCATGGTTGATAGAAGGGCGATCTCCCATCTTGGTTCCGAGAGTAATCGACACTGCTCCATTACTGGAAACCAGTATTCCAGTAACACAATTGAATGTATAAATAGTTTGTGATTTTACGATGACATTACAAAGTTTATATCATGTTATTAATAAAAGTTTTAAAAAAATTTTGAACATTACCGAGATACCAATTCCTATCCTGGTTTTAATTTGTTTTTTCCTAACGAGAAGGGTATTTTTCTTTTCATTTCATCGATCTCATGAAAACTATGTTTTTACGACACCTATAACCAATGGACGATCAAGACTTCTCCGACCATACCTCATTTTTTGAAAAAATTATTGTTAGTTAGTTATGACGAAATATACAGTGTGTAAAAACCAACGGAATAAATTCATTATTTAGGTTACTGCACATATTTATCAGGAATCCCGAAACATGTCAAATTTAGCCATGTTCTTAGTGACTACAGTGGGAAGGTAGATTGTAAAGTTAATGTTATGGATAACGCAATTTCTGACCACAAATTGTTATTAATGGATGTTAAAACTTCTGTACAAACTCATAAGCATAAGGTAGATTATGAAGTCAAATCTGTAGACTATAAAAAGTTCATAGATTTATTTAGGCAAAGAGTTTTAAGTATGAATGTGGCAACGTTTCAACAATTAATTAATTTAGTCAGGGAATGTAAAAAGAAGTCTGAGTATACAAAAAAATTAAGAATACGTTCAAATAACACCTGAATGAATAGTGAAGTCCTTGAGTTGATAAAAAAAAGAGATAAAATTTATAAAAAAAAGGTCAGTCAGCCTGATAACGCATATTTGGATTATGAGTTTAAAATCATTAAAAATCAAATAAATAATAAGATAAGAGCTTTAAAAAATCGTTACTTTCAAGAAAAATGGAATTTAGCTGGAAACAATATAAAAAAACAATGGGCATTTATTAATAGTCTTATAAAAAATAAAAAAGATGAAGTAGCTATTGATTCGCTGTTGATTGATAATAATGTGGTAAATGGTCAACTAGATATAGTTAATAATCTAAATAGGCATTTTTCTCGGGTTGGTGGAGTGATTGTGAAAGATTTAGAAAATGAAATTAATCAATTAAATGAAAATTTCTCTGTTAGTGAAATTTTTAACAATAACTCAATTTCAGTACCGTTAACGGATGAACAGGAGTTGTTAGATATTATTAAGGAACTAAGACAAAACTCAGCACCCGGACATGACGAGATTACAGTTAGGGATATACGAAATCTTGGAGAATATATTCTACCAATTTTGATGCAATTGTTTATTAAAACTATTCAAAGTGGAATTTTTCCTCAAGAGTTAAAGATCAGTAAAATGACTCCACTATTTAAGACAGGGGATAAAAAGAACATGAACAATTACAGACCTATTTCAGTATTGAGTGTATTCTCTAAAATTGTAGAAAAGTTAATAAAAAAAAAGAATGTTATCGTTTATTGATACCCATCTATTGACCGATAAATTTCAATATGGGTTTATTAAAAACAGTAGTACACTTGCTGCTACTGTTGATTTCATAGATTATATCTCAAGGGCTCTAGACAGGAAACAGATAGTTATAGCAGTGTTCGTCGACTTAAAAAAAGCTTTTGACGTGGTTAGTATAGATATATTATTGAGTAAATTATTGAGAATGGGGTTTGGGGGTGTTATGTACAGCTTAGTTAAGACATATTTACTTGATAGAAATCAGTACGTAAAGCTACAGGATACAAGCAGTAAATGGTTGTCCAGTGCTTATGGGGTGACACAGGGGTCAGTCCTTGGACCTCTGTTGTACTCTCTTTATGTGCTGAATCCGAAGTGCGCCAATCTGGAGGCAAGATATTTTACCTTTGCAGACGATACTGTCTTGCTATACACGGGAACAGATGAAATTACCCTAAATAACCGAATAAATAACGACTTGAATATTTATCTCAAATGGATGTTTTCTAATAAATTAAAAATTAATATTAACAAAACTAAATATATTGTATTTAAACAGAAAAATAAATTAATTAATGAACTACATATTAACATCAATGGTGAACTTATAGAGAAAGTATGTTACATAAAATACTTGGGATTAATTGTAGATGAAAATTTGAACTGGTCCTCACATATAACAAAAATCTCTGAAAAAATCACTTCAATGCTGTCCGCTTTGTACAAAAGTCGAGACTATTTGTCTAAAAAAAGTAAATTTCAAGTTTATAATGCTTTTTTCTTAACACATTTTAGGTATCTTTTGCCTGTGTGGGGTATGTGTGGGGAAGTAAATTTTCATAAAGCACAAGTATTACAAAACAAAATTCTTAAAATATTATTTAACTATGATTGGCTCACTAGCACAAACATAATTTATTCGGATCTACATTTAAATAGGTTAAAAGGAATATTGGAAATTGAACAGTGCAAGCTTGTTTATAAAATCCTTAAAAATCAGCAGAAATGCAACATAAATATTGAGTATTGTTGGGATGTGCATGATCTCATAATAACATCTATCAACCATTTACAAGGACTAATATAGAACAATCCAATTATAGATGCATTTAAAGCGTTTAATAGGTTACCGCAATGTGTGAAAGATTTAAGTAGTTATAGAAGTTTTGTTGGAAGACTGAAACAATTTGTATAAATTGATTAACTGCATTTGCAACACTATTATGTTTTGTTATTCTCGAGGCCAGTGTTTAAAAGCACTGAGTTGAGAATTTTTCACAGTAGTTCTATTATTGTAATAAATGTTATATGAATAAACGTTATTTCAAAAAAAAAACTGCACATATTTATCAGGAATCCTGAAACATGTCAAATTTAAATTATTCTTTCTTTTTTTAATTTCTTGGGAAATTAAACCACAATATTTTTAAATTCTCTATTTCAACGTTTCGGTAGCGTTCCAGCTCTTAATGATTTAAAAAAAAATATAAATGAAGGAGAGGAATCTATAAAATTTGAAATTGAAATTGAAAATAGCAATTTTCTGCCATTTTTAGATGTTCTTATTAATAAAACATCTACAGGGTATGAAACGAGTGTATACCGCAAACCAACACACACTAATAGATATTTGAATTTTGACTCTAATCATTCTATAAGCGTTAAAAAAGGGATAGTAAAATCTTTATACGATAGGGCCAGAATCATTTTACCAATTTACAAAGGAGAAAACTTTTTTAAAAGATGTTTTAAATAACAATAATTACCCTGCAGAATTTGTAAATAAGGAGATTAAGCATATAGAGAGGGGCTCATTGTTAATACCCCATAACAATAATATTAATAATTCAGCTAACATAATTTTTAGAAAGTTGACAATACCGTATGTTAAGGGTTTATCAGAAAGAATAAAAAAAATTGGTAACCAATTCAATATTAGAACTAGTTTTAAATCGAATAATACATTGAGATCAATACTAACAAAAACGAAACCAAAGAATGAAGAACAATCTTCAAAAAACTGCATATATCAAATATCATGTGAATGCGACAAATTTTATTTAGGTGAAACATCTAGACCATTGAAAGTACGAATAAACGAACACAAAGAATATATCAAAGATAGGGAATTCTTTAAGTCAGCTATTTGCAAACATGCTTGGGAAGAGGGTCATCAAATTCAATGGGATTCATCAAAAATAATATAAAAAGAACCCAATAATAAAAGACGGAAAATCAAAGAAAGTGCTTTAATACAACTAAATGCAGATAAATGTGTAGCTAGTATTTCAGCCGAATGTAGTCAAATTTGGTTACCAATGTTAGAAAGAGAAATTTCCAATAATCAATTACCTGCGTTATCAGGATAGCATCATAAGTTTTTATCCAGGTTTTCTTATGATTTATAATTTGAATAGTTGTTAATCGATACACATTTCAATACACAAAATCACAAAACTGAGTATACTTATTTCAAAAACTTAAATATTCATACACAAAAAAACTATCAAGAAACGCGTTTTATTAACAACATTTCCAATATAAGCGGAAAAAACGCGCTATCCCAATAAAAACCGTTCCTGGAACGTGCACTTCACTGGATCCATTTCTAGTAGACTATCATATCGTTGGAATGTCATAAAATGGAATATTTCATTTCACATTTTGCCACAGATATGATCTACTATGAATGGACCTTAATAAAAATTTGATAACAAAATTTTGCAGTCTTAAACTTCAAAATAATTTTTGATTGTCTAGTTGTCAAATTTTTTCTGTTGTGTCAGTTAGGGATAAAAATTAATTTCTACTTATTTTTTCTTGACAACGGTAGCTGGAACGCTACCGAAACGTTGAAATAAGGAATTTAAAAATATTGTGGTTCAATTTCCCAAGAAATTAAAAAAAGAATGAATAATATACCACAAGGAACATACAGAATATATTAAATTATTCTTCTTATCGGAGTTCTTCTATGATATATTTGGTAGGATTCATATTTCAAGTGAATCACGCACTGTATTTAAAAGAGTAAACAATTTTTTGTCATATATACTAATCACCCGATATCAAGGCAAGTATCGAACAGTTCATTCTTAAGTGCATTCACGTGCAGTGTAAGAAAATAAAATGCCGAATAAACAAAAAAGAAAGGCGTTGAGGGAATTGTTACGCATGAAAAAGAAATTTGCGAAACTGGAGTGGGCATTTACAGATAACTGTTCGACATTTTCTGATTCAGATAGTTCACAGGGTAAGTGTGTGATTTAAAATTTTATGATTTTCAGTAATATGCAGTTATTCTCTATAAAATGCGCAAGAGTAGAGATATGATTTTCAACAATATACAGGGTGTTGTTTGTTTTGACTACAATGCCCGCAAACAATTGTTTGCTATTAAATGCTGTCAATAGTTTCTAAACACATTCTTATATACAGGGTGTAGTTTGTTTTGACTACAATGCCCGCAAACAATTGTTTGCTATTAAATGCTGTCAATAGGTTTCTAAGCACATTCGTATATAAAAGGTGTAGTTTGCTTTGACTACAGTGCCCGCAAACACTTGTTTGCCAAATAGATACCTATTATCAATGATTTTTAACAAACTATATACAGGGTGTATTTTCTCTTGACTACAATCCCGCAAACAATTGTTAGCAAAATAGATACCTATTATTATTGATGGTTTTTTAACATACCATATACAGGGAGTAGTTTTGTTTTGACTACAATACCGGCAGACACTTGTTTGCGTATTCCGTAAGGTTTTATTGTAAGGACAAAAATATATAAGTAGTGTATAAGCGCACAAAAAAAAAGATAATAAGTACATACCTAATCTCTTTTCAGAGTCGTGTCGCTCTACTAGAGGATCTCCTTCTAGAGAAATCGAAGAGCCGTGTCAAACTACTCCACTATTAGACCCTGTTGACCTTTCCGATCTATCACCGATACCACAAAAAGTGGATGTTAATTAAAAGTTTATTGAACTTTTGGGCGAAATTCCTATTAATCAAAATAAAAAAGGGGAAGCCCTACATGAAGAACTGGTAGTGCGTTGGTCGAATTACTTGACACAGGGCATCCCAGTCGACACTAGGAAGGAGTTAATCCTTAAATATCATACACCAGAAAATTGTGCTCCCCTCCAATCACCAAAAATGAACGATGAAATAAAATCTATTTTATCAGCTCAGGCTACGAAAAATGATACCTTCTTTACAAACTTACAAACACCACTAGGAGCTGGCTTGACTATCATTGGCTCAATTTTGACCGAGAAACTTTCTTCCACATAGCAGAATACTGATAATGAATTGGTGCAAAAATTATCAGATGCGTCTCAGCTTTTCACCAGCGTCCATCATGCGGTATCAGTGAAAAGGAAATGGGAGGTTAATCCGTCGATCAATCAGGATAGCAGAGTGGCAGCCCAACAAAGTACCATAGATGAGTATCTTTTTGGCGCAGGTTTTATGGAAAAAGTTAACTCTTGCCAAGCAATGAAGAAAGCTAGCAAAAACATTAAGAACAAGCCCTTCAAGATATCATACATCCACTCAGCCCCGGGAACATCAACTGGTAATTCTTTAAACTCCAGGCGCCATGTGTTCAACACAAAGATGAAAAGGGACATGCAGAAAAGAAGGTAAGGAACCAGCAGAGACCAGAAGAAAAAGTTCGAGAAAACTCCCAACCGTTATCATCAACATCAGCCGAAAACACCCGACTACAAGTAGAGATCATAGATATCATTGTAAAATTTGATAAATACCAATATGGTTTCCAAGAAAATAGTGGCACCCTTAGTGCTACGGTAGATTTTATAAACTACATCTCATCCAAGCTCGATGAGAAATATTTTGTATTAACAGTGTTAGTAGACTTGCGGAAGGCTTTTGATGTAGTCGATCATAAAATACTTTTAAATAAAATAGAAAACATGGGTATCAGAGGGAATCTGCTCACATTACTTACAACTTATCTACTTAATAGAGAACAATATGTAGGTATAGGAAATAGCTGCAGTGACATTCAACAAACAAATTATGGAGTGCCTCGAAGATCGGTCTTGGGCCCTTTCTTATATAATAATAATAATAATTTATTGTCCAACAGAAAATCCATTTACAGAACAATATTATTAGAAAGTAGCAACATAAGTAATATAAGATTAGCAATCATTTATAGTATATAATATACAAATTATTGAAAGTAATACAAAATAGAGAAAACTAATGATGTAATTATTTTATACAACCATTAATTAAAAAAAAAACCTACCCTAACTGTAAATTAAAATAAAAATTCTGATTAGATTTATCAATAATGTGCATAAGTGAATTGAAGTGAAGGTCACAGTCATTTGCAATTTGATTAAAATTTGAACATATCATGTGTAATGGAGAATGAGAAAGAATGTTAGTTCTTGCATTGCCACAGTAAAAAGTGAGATTACGACGTGAGTGCAATCTTGGAATGATAAAATTCAGCTGACTTAATAAATTTGGAGAGTCAATACAATTATGAATCAACTTAAACAGAAAAGAGATACCACTATTTATTCTTCTGAGTTCCAAGTAGTCAATTCCAAAACGATCTAGCAGAACCGATTGTTCAATCCCCCTTTCGGGGTAAGTACCATCAATCCTACTAGCTAAAAATTTCAGAAATCTCCTCTGAACGGTCTCTATCAAATTAATGTGATTTAGGTAATACGGACTCCACACAAGAGAAGCGTATTCAAGTTTTGATCGTACTAGAGCGAAAAATAGTGTTTTCAATGCATCTTCATTAGAGAACAATTTGCAGTTCCTGATTATGAATCCAAGGGATTTAGTGGCTTGGGAGCAGATACTACTAGTATGTTTTATAAAATCCAATTCATTATCAAAAGTTATCCCCAGATCTCTAACCTCAGTACATCTAGTTAAGTCCACATTATCGATTTGGTAATTGTAAAAGACAGGATTAGATTTACGGCTGAAGGTACATACTTTACATTTACTTAAATTTAGAAACAGGCAATTTCTTGTACACCATTCATTAACTTTCTCTAATTCCAATTGGAGCAAGTGGCTATCAGACTGAGATTTTATTTCTAGAAATATTTTTAAATCATCAGCAAATAATAAATTTTTAGATTGTAACGTAATAGAAAGGTCATTTATAAATAGCAAAAACAATAAGGGACCTAGGCTGGACCCTTGTGGAACACCTGACGTTGGGGAGTAGGTTGTAGAGGAAAACCCATTATAAGACACAAACTGGACTCTATTAAAAAGATGAGACTTTAGTAAAGTTATAAGAGAATTGCTAAAGCCAAAAAGTTGCAACTTGTTTATAAGTAGTGAGTGATCTATTTTATCAAAAGCCTTAGAGAAATCAGTGTATATGACATCTACTTGGCTTCTGTTATCCATTGCTTCAGCTATATATTGAGTTATCTCGACTAAATTGGAAGTAGTAGATCTTTGTCTCATAAAACCGTGTTGACTTGGTGATATCAAGCATTTTATTTGATCATAAATTTGATTATACACTGACATCTCCAATACCTTCGCAAAATTGTTCAATATTGAAATTGGCCGATAATTAGAAATATTGGCATTATCTCCACTTTTAAGCACAGGGCACACTCTAGCAATTTTCCACGTATCAGGAAATACAGACTTTTTAAGAATAAGATTATATATCTTAAGTAGTGGCTGAACGAAGGCATGGCTAGAGAAGTTTGGATAAAGCAAAACTGGTCGCAAAATATTTTACTTTTGCGGATGATACTATTCTGATCTACACAAGTACAGATTCAAGAGAACTGGAAATATTGGTGAACAATGACTTGGTGAAATACCAAGGATGGTTGATAAAAAACAAGCTGCAAATAAATTTGAAAAAAACTACTTATATGCTTTTCGCTCAAAAAAATAAAAACTCAGCAGAAATGCACATTAAAATAGGGAATGAAAGTATAAATAGAGTGGATAGTACAAAATATTTAGGTTTAATATTGGATGAGAACATAAACTGGAGTTAGCATGTTCAACTTATAGAAAAAAAAGTCGTAGCAATGATTGGTGCACTATACCGATGTAGGGATTACCTGTACAATTCGACATTGAAACTAATCTATAATGCTTATTTCTTACCAATCTTCAGTTACCTAATTCCTGTCTGGGGCACTTGTGGGTTAACATTAATGAATAAAACACAACGAATTCAAAATAAGGTTGTGAAGGTTTTATTCAACTACAGTTACAGAACATCAACAGTTATAGTTTTCAAAGAAACTGGTCTTCTTCAAATAGCAGAAATATTAAAGATTGAACAAAGCAAATTCCTGTACAAAGTGATAAATAATAACTTCAAATGTAATACGCAATTAGAGATGGTGAACAATGTACATGCTCA